>PVKU01005184.1:0-25026 GCA_004027475.1 Anoura caudifer
AGGCACCCGACTGCTGGAGAAGAGCGGTTTCTCATGAATCTGATTCCAACAAGAGTCATGACTCACAAAAGCTCACAGGCCTTACCACTGCCTCTGTGCTGTCCGTCTCGCAAATGGCTCACCTGTGGCTCATGTCTTCTGCAGCGTGCTGCAGAAACCTCGCCCTGCAGCACGCCCGCCCCCCCCCCCCCCCCCCCCCCCCCCCCCCCCCCCCCCCCCCCCCCCCCCCCGCCTCTGGCTGACAGCTCACTTTTCATCCCGAGAGCTCTCACTCAAGCACAAACCATCTTAACTTCGAGAAGAAAACACTCTCTGATTAACACCGAGAAGCCTCTCAAAGTGCTTCCTAGAACCGCGTCACGGCGCGCGTGCTTGGACATAAGTCAGATGCCACACCTGGCATGCCCTGCAGGATGGGCAGAATGAGGGGTTCAGACACGCTCGGGACGGGGCCGCACGCTAAGGCCCGTGGGTGTGGGAACCTGTTACAACCCAGGGGCGTGCATGCTCCAAAAAGCCGGGGTTCCCAAACGGTCACCTCCTCAGGTGTGGCTCTCTTAGGGTGGGGGTGAGGGCAGCGAGTTTCACTTGGTCCAGTTTGCCTGGGGATGGGTCTTGGATAAACTTCTCAGGGGAAAATTCTGCCCCCAAGTCTATGCACCTAAGAAAATGAATACCAGCATAAAAGTCCTCACTTCTTACAACACACCGAACAAGCGTGCTTCCTGTCTGAACTCACAAGCTGGCACCCCCAGTTTTCTGCACAGCTGGTTTCAAGGGCACTTTCTCAGGCCTCAGTCTGCCAATCCACTTCCACCTCCCCGCCCCCCACGGTGACCTCCCACAGAAGAGCCGTACTGACCTTGAATAGTCGCCAGTGTGCTGTTGCTCATCAGAGCCGGGCTGAGCGCACCGCCCAGGGTCCCTGGGTTGAGGCTGAGTAAGGCACCTCTGCAAGCAAAAGGGGCAGACAGGCTGTCAGCACACGCCATGCTGCAGCCATGGGGCAAGGGGGCAGCACATGGCTGGGGACGCACGAGGGGCAGGGGCTCATCTGCTGCCCCTACGACACATGGCACACAAAGCAAACAACCGATGGCCCCAGTGTCACCTCTCAGTCCCTCTGACCCTTCTTTGCAGCATCTCATTCTCTTTTTCCAAAACAAAAGAAAATATCAGAGAAGAGAACGTATTTGCAGAGTAATTCTTGATGTTGGATACTATAAAAGCGGGAACCTATTGCAACAGCTCCTCCATCTGCTAGAGAATCAGGAAGCAGCCAGCTGAGCAGGCAGCTCCCAAGAACAAGAGGGGGAGGTTGGGCTCAATCCCTGGCCCCACCCTCCAGGCAGGCCAGTGCCTGCTGCTTGGCGTCTCACCTGGAAGTACAGGTGTGCCTCCTGCCCTTTCAGACATAAGTCCACAATAATCAACACCCCTGGGCTGCTACAGAGCAGCCCACTGCAGAGAGCTCAAGGCAGGAAGAGTTTTGCTTTGACCTTGGCGTTGAGGACCCCGATGGAAAGTTGCCCCGCCCTCCCAGAGGCCTCTCAGGTGCAACAGCAGGGGTGAAGCCCTTACCCAGCTGCGAACTGCGACGGGGCCATGAGGCCAGGGCTCAGCCCCGCGGCAGCAGCCATGGCGGCGAGGCTGGCGTTGGCCGGCAGCTGTGCGGCTCCGGGCAGGGCGGTGGCTGTGGCTGTCTGGAGCCCCGCTGCCGTCACCGTCACCTGGCCTGTCCCGAGTGCAGAGGGCAGAGGGGTGGAGGCCGTTTGCGTCGTGCTGGTCTCACCGGCACTGGAGGCCTCAGAGGCTGAGGCGGAGGCAGATGGGGAAGGGCTCAGACAGGGGGGCGTGACGGCGGGGGCGGCCGCGGGGGCGGTGGAAATCACAGTCGCAGTCGCTGTGCTGTTGGCGGAGGCGTCGGTGGTGCCTGCAGAGACGGCCAGGTCAGTACCCGCACAGTCCTTTCTGCGGCCCTGGTCAGTGCTGCTATGGCAATGACCCGCAAAAATGCTTCAGGACCACAGCTCAGGAAAGAATGAGTACACGCAGGGTGCTGGGCAGCTGGACGAAGAAAACGGACATAGGAGTGTGTGGGTGAACACATGTGCCTGCATAGACAGCTGTGCATCTTACACACGCCCACATATGGGTGTGCACACTTAGTTCTGCTGAAATGCCCTAAAACAGGGTCCCCTACCTCCAGGCTGAGGACCGGTACCACTCGGGGCCTGTTAGGAACCGGGCCATGCAGCAGGAGGTGAACTTGAATGTAACCTACTTGAATCATCCGGAAACCATCCCCCACCTGCAGGTCCATGGAAAATTGTCTTCCACAAAACCAGTCCCTGGTGCCAAAATGGTTGGGGACCGCTGCCCTAGGAGCAATACCACAGCATAGGTGAATGTGTCCAATGCCCATGTCTTGGCCTCGAAGTGCCCTTCCTCACTAAGAACTCGGAACTCTTGGAGAAACGTGAAGGTGAACCTGAACATCTTGTGTCAGAGAAAGAAACCACTCAAAGAGTGACAGGGATGTGCTAAAGGACACAGGAGCCAGCCAAAGAGATTCTTGCTGGATGAATCTGGGACAATTTCCACACTGAAACAGAGAGGGCTTCCACCCTAACCTGCAGGGTATGAACGAGTGTCAGAGTCCGTCCTGACAGAAATGGGGGGAAGTCCACCCTTAAATTCGATGGCGGTCTAAAAACATCCATTCCCTTTTTATGTCACGGTTAGGTCACGGAGCCAAAGAGGCGTTACGACGTTAAACATGAGTGCGGATTCAGTCCCACCAGGGGTTCAGCAGCACATGACCAACTAGAGTAACTGTAGAACACCTTATGCATCATGCATCCTTAAAAAGCTTCTGAGGACAACAATGTTAATTTTAAATGTATTTGGGAAATCTGCTATTTAAAAGGAGGTCACAGGGGGAAAAATTGTCTATTTATAGTGAGTGTGTCAGGCACTAAGAAAGAAACAGAGATTTTTTAAAAATCCAGATCTTTTGCGAAGTGCAAAATCTACTACTGGAGAAGACAGAATAAATTCTAAAACTACAAATTTATGACACTGGTGGGTAGGAATGACTAGTTCCTGCGGGAGCTAGAAAGTACTTGCAGGAGGAACGGCCACCCCAGCAGGGTCACTCTAGGGACCCTAGGAAGGCGCGCAGGCTGTGCGGGCCTACCTCTGAGGCTGCTGTCCCCTGCCGGTGTGCTGAGGGCAGGTGCAAGGAGGTGAGTGGAAGCCAGGGCCCACAGGAAACCACCCTCAGAGAGTCAAAGGTGGATGTGGATGTTGTCCTGGATGCAAAAAGCTGCAGTTAGTCAAGGTTTTTAAGAGGAGTTACATGAAAAGAAGTGGGTGTTTTGAGAGATAACTGCGGGAGTAATGCAGAAGACAAAGTGAGAAAAAATAAAAAAATGATGTTTTTATGTGAAAAGTATTATTTCTGACAAAATTAATTGCGCCTGATTTTTCTGGAGTTCAGGGTTTCACATATAACTTGAAAAAAAGAAGCCCTTCAGAGCCACATGTCACTGCATCACGGCAGAGTCTCACAGGCGCCTCTCATGGGCCACCACCTGCCTAAGCTCTGCAAAGCTGGCCGCTGCGCACCTGGGACAGAGAGGCTGGTCACTGCGGCACTGGTCAGAGGGAGGACGGGGTTCACAGCGAGGGTGGTGGCTGCGCTGCTGGTCACAAGGCTTGGTGTGGTCGCCACCTAGAGGTCAGAAATGAAAATATGCAAAAGCATTTAAAAATGAAACCTTAACAATTTTTTAAGTCCATATTATATAGACTTATTTTGCCTATAAACACCTTTAAAAACTGGCAATACGTTGAGAGGTCGCTTCCTTGATGGCACATGGCTTTGCCCAGGTTTTAGGAAGAAACAATTTAAAAGTCTCTCAATTTTAATACTGTTGACTCTGGTGTAACCTAAGTCAATAAGAAATATTATACTAATTGTCACCTTAACCTAAACAAGGAAACTATTCAATGAGACCAGTGAATCTCAGCTCCTCATTTTGTTTCAGTTTTGCTTCAGGGGCGGGGCAAGTCTGTCCTGTTTTTGTTCTGATGAAAGATGACATGGAACGAATGTGAAACATGTTTAAAAAACCGATTGTTTCTTTTTGAAACAACATGGAGTATTTCTACAGTGTTGTTAGAAATACTGTCTTCATTCCAGTATAAACAAGTCCCTATACAACTGCACAGCCGCCCGCGCAGAGCGATGCGGAGCCTACAACTCTGGCTCCCAACCGCCGCCTCAGCTGCCCCGTGACCGCAGCCCGCCCTCTGACCCCTGTGTGCTCATACTGCGGACCTGCTTCTGAAAAGCCCACCAGTGCAGAGCAACACACAAACAAAATAAAGCCAGCGCACAAGGAAAGGTCAGGGACGTACCCTCAGTCTCCCCACTGCTGGGGACTTGGTCCGACGTGTGGAGTCACCTTCATGTCACCCTAAAGGTCAAAGGCATCACACGGGCACCCTGTGTCCCTTCTGTCTAGGAAGATGGCCCTAAGATTCTGAACAGTGAAGCTCTGAATGTAAGGCCACGGGTCTGAGAGTGAAGACCCAAGGTGACCATTTTAATACAAGTTCGGAGCTCTTCTTGAACAAAGGCCATCTGGGAACTGACCATCCCTTTGTCGTGTAAGTATAGAACTCAACCTGAATGAAGAGGAATGAACAATTTTTCAAATAGTGATAAGCAGCAACAAACTTCTGCAACGAGAGTTAACCTAAAAAGCTACACCAGAGAAGAGAACAATGGAAATGCCCGTGAAATGGGGAAGAATTGAAATTGTTCCCTTTAAAAAGGAGAGATTGATGAGTTCTTGGATTAACAGTGTGAGGCTTCACTGCTTTGATAACATCCAAAACGTGAATGTATACATGTTCCCTCAGCATGGAGAGATGCACCACACATTCTGGGAGGGACTCCACAGAGCGGACAGGTCACTTGTGAGACTAAAAACGTGCCGGCACAGCCCCCACTCACCAGTGAGGTCGGGCTGGGGAAGACCGCCTTGATGGGTGAGCTGCTGGTCCCACCGCTGCTGGGCGGGTTGATCCGCTTCTCCTTCTGGCGGCGGTTACAAAACCACACGCGGATCACCTCCTTCTCCATGTTGAGTTGCTCAGCGATCATGGTGATCTCCTCCGAGGTAGGCTTTTGATTCTGCAAAGGAAAGGTACCTTTGGACTCACCTTTTGAACTCCTGGGTCAGGCCCCCTGTCACTAAACCTCCAACGAATGAACACATTCACATGACATGTTGACATGTTAAACACATTGACATGTTTATTAAAGTCATTCCTGTTAACTTAGAATAAGTTATTCTTCAATGTTTGCATTTCTTCCTTTTAAAGGGCTATTAACCTTGACTAAAATTAGCAGTCTCCACAGCCTGCTGTGTGTGGGCAGGAATCTGAGGGCTTTCTTGGGGCCTAACACATGCCACCTTGGCTGGGCCACCTCGGGCAGGCAGCCTGTGGGTGTGGCAGGATGTGTCTCCCAGGGAGAGGGGCCATAGCCTAAGGACTCGGGGGCTGGCCAGTGACACACAGGTCCCAAGTGGCAGACGCCCCAGACTCCTGACTCAGTGCTCCCTCCCCTGCACTTCAAGCCTCTCGGGATCAGAGTCAAAATTGTGTTGGAAGCATTGATTGTACTCCCTGGTACAAAACAAAGCCACACAGCTGCTGAATTAACTTGAGCAACAGCCTGACGTCCACGGCCTGTGGGGCTCTGCCCCAAAGCACCATGGTAAGCACAGGCACCAGAATGCAGCCAGACAGAGCCATGGTGCTCGCACGGGAAGCCTCTACTCACGCCACCTGTCTGCGGAGCTCCTACGTACCCGGCAGCGGCCGCCTGTCACTTGGAGGGCTCCAGGGGCAGGAGCCTGCTCTCTCCTGAGCTCCAGGGCACCCTCATTCTATCGGTGTGCCTCCTTTCCTCCAGCAGCCCCCGAGTGTCAGGGCCAGGGCTGGCAGCACTAGCTCCACACTGATAATCCCACGCACTCAAGGAAGGCAATCCCCACTGACCTCCAGGAAACTCTTCTCTAAGGCCACACGAATGTTGGTCTCTATGCTGGTGCGTTTCTTCCTCCGACGGTTCAAGCCCTCAATTCCCTGCCCCGGAGAATTCAGGGCACTAGGGCTGGAGAGAGCTGAATCAGACGAGAGGTTCTCTGTGAGAAAGCAGAGAAAGGCGGTCGGAGGGGCAGAGCACACGTGCCTCTTGCGCACAACACACACACTAACACAACAACAACAAAGCTGACCCAGCCGTTTCAAGCTGCAGGCAAGTGTGCAAAGGCTCTCACGACCTGCAAGAAAACCCAGCTGCTCCCAGGCTCCCTCTGCTGCTCTGGTGGACACCTGCCACCATGCCCTCTGACTCCTGCTCCAGAGAAAACGGGACTGACCCTTTCTGCTCTGTGCCTCAGCTCAACCTCTGCTAAGTTCTGCTGTCCTGTTTTGGTTTTGGTTGCTTATTTATTTATTTATTAGCTCTAGAGATCAAAGAAAGCTTGTTGGAAATTACTGAACATTTACTATTTATCTTGCCAATGACCTCTTATTTTATTAGTAAAATCTAGGGCATCACCTCTCTAAAAACCAACCAATGAAACACTTCTAAATTCTTGGAAGCTGGAACAAGGCTTTGTCACGTAGTAGTAGAGCAGCTCCGTGCCTCTCGAGGCCAGCTCTGGGCATCCTTCCGCTCCGTGAAAGTGGAAGGAGGGGCAGAGCAGCGCTCTCTCCAGGGAGCTCAGTGAGGTCTCAGAGCCATGGACCCAGACTGTCTACGCATGGAGGCCACAGGAACATCTTTTCCAAACACTTGGTTGTGTCCATAGCTAAGTGAGAGCCATCATCTGGGATTTCCATGCTTCCTTACAGAGCTCACAGCCTGTGACTCTGTGCCTCAAACTCCAGATTTTCCAAAAGGAAACATCAGCATAAAACACTCAAGTTAAAACCAGCCCTGGCAGGTATGGCTCAGTGGATTGAGTGCTGGCCTGGGAACCAAAGGGTTGCTGGTTCGATTCCCAGTCTGGGCACATGCCTGGGTTGGGGGTCAGGTCCCCCAATAGGGGGCACACAAGAGGCAATCACACATTGGTGTTTCCCTCTCTTTCTCCCTCCCTTACCCCTCTCTAAAAATAAATAAATAAAATCTTTAAAAAAGAAACAAAAAAACCGAGCTGCTCAACTTCTTATGCATGAAATATGTGGTCATTTTTAGTAACAAGCAGAAATATTATCAAGAACACATTTATTATAATTCATTGAGGAAAAAAAATCAATAAACTTGATTTTCAAGCTTATCTAAATGCCTAGGCCTTCTCTCCTCTTCATTCTGCCATCCCCAACCCTGGCTCAAATGTGAGAACTATTCTAAGGCTGGGAATTGTCGGTGATTGTGTGCACCGCAACCACTATTTAAACAAATCAGCGCTCTGATTTATGGAGCATCATTTATACAGATCTTCCGGAGACTGGCTGTGTGCTTCCAGATTCAGTAGCACCAGTAATGCAATACAAAATATAAACCCCGACTATACAACAACCCCCTTAAAGATGCCCACGGACAGCAGGGCCATTCTCACCTGCATCATTGAGCCACTTCTCCAAGAGGGGCTTTAACTTGCACATGTTCTTAAAGCTGAGGTTCAAGGCTTCAAAGCGAGAGATGGTGGTCTGGCTGAAGTCATTCCCGTACAGTTTGCCCATAGCGAGCCCAACATCGCCCTGCACAGGGACACGGAGCAGGGGAAGGGCACAAGGGAGGAGGGTGTCGGCTCACTGACACTAAGGCCTGCCCTCCGCGGCACCCCTCCAGACGAAGACGCCCCACTGACCGTGCTCCCACAGCGACACCCATCCCTGAGCGGGTCACCGCAGCCAGGGAGGACGTTAGGCCCCAATTCTAGTAACAATCAAAACTGCCCCGGACTCTCTCCATGTCGAATCTCTTCTTGCCACCTCGTGCAATAGTCAAGATTATAAAATATTTGTACTAAGTTTCAAAAAATGGTGATGATATTCTAAGAAGCCCCTTAATTGATGTAACCAAAGTGACTTAAGTAATCTGTAAATTCAGTTTACCTGTCTCACCTGCAGGGTTAACAGATGAAACTGCCTACATAACTTCAGATGTTTCTGCACTAACCTAACTTCCCATAAATCACTTTAAAATCTAGAAATGATGCCTAGTTCTTTTTTTGCCCCCTGTAAAGTATTTCTGGGAGCATTGAAAAAATCTATTTTCCACCCTTAGTTAGGATTTCAAAGTTGGTTACAAAAACAAGTATTCTAAAAGACCACTTTTATAACTGTTATGGAGATAGAAATTCACAGTAGAGAAGTTTGACCCATTTAGTCAGACCTTCATGGGCACAGAAACTCAGTCACCTCACAGCACTGGAACAATGATACCCTGAATATATCACAAAGATGCCTTTCTCCACAAGCCTATAACCTTTGAATGTACACAGTGCTTTTCTTCCAGCTGAATCTCTCTTGTTAAAGCTGGAAAAAGCTATATCTTACTAGTTATTTTTTGTACAGATAACAGAAGCTCCTGGAGTCTAACTGATTTACCCTCTCACTTCCACTAGGTCAGTGACAGGTTGGGAGGCGGCGTCTCTGGTCCAGGGTGCTGCAGCGCTGACTCCACCGGCAGGATAGCCTGCGCCGAGCTCCCACCAGCTCTCACCGCAACGGGGCTGTCCTGGGCCCCTGGTTCCCCTACGAGCCCTCCTTTGGACACTACACTATTAGCACCTGTGCTAGGTGGTAGTCAGGGCGAGGAAAGGACATTTTAACTCCATTTTCTTACTGGGAAGCAACTTCCGATAGAGAGTTTAACAGAGGAGAAACAGTGGAACTGAAGGATGAAACGAGGCACTGAGAACACAAGACTTTCCCCTGATCTACAACCTGGGCCTTCCCGCAGGACAGCTGCCGGCCACAGGTGGCTATTTGGATGTCCATTAATTCAGATCAAATGAAAGAAGCCCCTCGTGGGCAGGGGCTGTGCTGTGGATGACAGACCCATGGGATGAACCACACCCGCCCCCACCAGCACTGTGCGGCTCACTGGCGGCTGCCAGTACACAGACTCTGGGTCAGACATGGATGCTCAGGGATTTCTGTCCAGTTACAAAGAAACTGCAAGGGCCAGGAGAGTGGGCGGGGCATAAGCATGCCATCCCCCTCCAGACAGACGCTCACCTGCACTGAGTCTCAGGGCATGGCCTCAGTCAGAGAGTGTGCACGGGGTGCCCACTCTACGCCAGACACTAGACTATGCTCAGGTCTCACAGACAGTTGTGTCTTGGCCACTTTCTTTACATTGGAGCCTTCTAGAAAACAGGGGGTCAACCAGACCTCGCAGTTCTCTGAACACCAGGCCTGCTCTAACTCTTGAGATGGCCAGGAATGTCTCTGATGTTGCAGCACAACTTCACAGTTCACTAAGAATTTTTTCACAAACATCTATAATATCTTTCTATGAAAAGCAACAATGTTGACAAGCAAACAAAAACTAAAAGACCTGTTCAAAAATCACACCATAGTGAGAACAGATAAAACCCTGAGCTGGTAGCCATGCCATCAACTAAGTAAAACTAGGGTGACAAACAACCACTACCTGAACAAGATTTACAGCCCAGTCTCACTTTACATTCAAACTACTTAACTGAATAAAACAGCAGGGGAGGGGTGCGTGGCTCCACGCTCCAGCGCCCTGCCGCACAGCAGCAGCATGTGAAGCAGCCGGCCCATACATAATTGGAACTACATCGTATGCCTTGATGTGTTTTAAAAAGCAAAAGGAAAAGGGAAGGAAGACCGGGGGTGGGAAATGAGGAGGGGTCCCATGGGCGACAGCATTGCCTGGGGGCCTCCTGAGCAGGTGAGCAGGTGATGGCATCCACAGTGACCCTTCTATAGCCAGCGAGGGAGTCAGAAAACACCCAGCAACCTGAATGTTTACTCAGAGAATAGGGACTTTTTTGTTTCACCCAATAACGTGCATACTGAGTGTGAATAAAATGAATACAAAGCAGGCTTTGAACACCTACGACTGGGTACCGGACTGAAAACAAGGGACTGCGACTTTCCCGTGCTACACCTGTAGCTGGCGCTTCAGTCCACATGCTTGAAGCTAGTGAAACAACCACTGCCATGGCAAAGTCATCTTAGAAGTGTGGACAGTCCTGCCAAGTCACAGGACAAAACCATGAAGCAGAACACCAGGCCATAGGCAAGCTCTTCACGAGAGAGATGGACGGACAGACACAACACTGGCAACATGCTGGGTCAGGCGCCACAGAAAGGCAAACCACTATCTGGGTAAACTAGTAAGATTTTTAAAAGCCTTAACACCCTGGGCACGTCGCTTCAGCAACAGTCTCCTAGGGAACACGCAGGCATGCTGTGCTAATAGCTTCAAGCCCAGGCACCGAGAACTTCCCAACCTGACACTTCACTTAAGCTCATTAAGGAGCGCCAAGCCATCTCACTGTGTCTTCCCTTTCGTTTTAAGAATGAGCCAGATTATTAGATGTTTCAGTCTTTCTCAGCTGTAATTTGTTTCTTCATGGCTGAACTGCCTCACAAATATATAACTGCACTCTGTCTAAAATTATATCTATTAAAAAAATTATTTTATGTTTCTAATATGTAATTCATTTCTTTGAGCAAAAATAAACTACCCAAGAAATATAAGAATAAAGAGTCTGTTCCCAACAACACCCAGAGGTCACCCCTGGTTTCTGACCCACACGAGCGGGTGCATCTCACTGTACTTGCAACACAAAGGAAGTGTGACGGTGTTCAAGGGGTGGCTGAAGTTTCCAGCAGTGATTGCACTCTCTGGTTCTTCCTGATCCCACAAAAACACCCGATTCGATTTACACTTCAGTAATTTTTTCATCTACTGACCTATCGCCTTATGTAAATACTCAGTTTACTTCTTTTCCCACTTTAGAAGTATTATTTATGACAGGTTAATCAACAAGCAATTAAGTCAGTGGCGGTACTGTACACTGAGACTCCTGGTTAAATCACTCCACGTATACTTTAAAAGCCCTCTGTTACATGACATTAACAAAGTTAGTTTGGATCTTGATTTGGATTTTCATCCCCAGATTCTCATGTCATTAATTAGTTTCAGTTTGGGCTTACTGTGGGCACGTGTCTGCCTGTGTCTGTGTGCGTGTGCATTTCCACCCACCCTCCACTCCCCAAAACGATGTCAAGCACGTCTCTCAACCCCTGTCAGCTCCTATGCAAGACCCTGCAAGCTGGAGCCTCTTGACCTCACACACACAGCAGCGAGGTCCAAAACCAGACCTCTTTCCAGGGACAAAACCCTCAGCAGAGTCACACTGTCCCCTAATGTGACCTTTTAAATTTGCACCTACTTGTTGGTATAGGGATAATTTCAGAGGCCTGCGTTCTGAGATAGATCTAAAAGGTTTTAACCTAACTTAAACCGCAAATCTATAGCCAAGCAGACACACCAGTCTGTTCTCACACATGCAGAAGAAAATCACAGCCTGACAGACACGTGAGGCCGAGGAGGGAAACCTAAGTTGAGGGTGGGCTCATCCTACCTGAGTGAATCCCAGTTTGATTCGTCTTTGTTTGAAGGTCTTGGCAAACTGCTCAAGCTCCTCAAGGTCACTGGGCTCCTCCAAGCTGGGAGTGTCGATGCGCTTTGGTGTCGCCTGGCTCTGTGGAAGGGTCTGAATCGGAGTTGCGGCTATTGTGCGTGTTGGGGTTGCTGGCTGTTTGGGAAGGAGTGGGCGGGTCAGAGCAGACACAAAGAAAGGGGTTTAGGTTGCAGCTGGAACATGTGGCAAGTGCCCAACTGAAGGTCACAGCTGCAGCAGGGGAGGTCTCTGAAGGCCCCGTGACACAGGGAAGCCCAACGTCACGCTCGTCGGGGAAAGCAGAGGGTGCAGTTATGTCCACCACAGTCACAGGTAAGGTCACACTGCAAGTGTATGTAAGGGACTTGACTACCCAAAGACGAAACCCAGTATATTCAGGTTTTCAAATGGTCTGAATACACGTACTTTATGCCTTTTAATAGATTCGTTGTCATTTCTTTTTTAAAGATTTAATTTATTTTTAGAGACAGGAAGGAAGGGAGAATGAGAGAGGGAGAACATCCATGTGTGGTTGCTTCTTGCTCGTCCCCTGCTGGGAACCTGGCCTGCAACCCAGGCATGTGCACTGACTGGGAATCCAACCGACAACCCTTTGGTTTGCAGGCTGAGTCCACTGAACCACACCAGCCAGGGCTCAGTCTTGGTAATTATTTTCGGAGTCTGATGGAGGTAATGCTATCATAATTCATCAGACAATTCCTTCACTGCTAGACACTTTTTGTCTTCGCTAACACAAGCAACACCACAAGGAGCAACGCTGCGTGTGCAGCTCTCTCTGCACCTCTGAACTCAGTTCTTTGAGGCATAGTCACAGCGCACTTCCTGGAGTGGATGAGGGCAGAGCAGAGACAGGCTCGCACCTTCTGACCCACCGCACTCACCCCTCGGCAGCTTTCCAAACAGCTGCCAATCAGGGAGGAAACGGTCTTCACCGTTACCTTCATTCCTACTTCTCTTCTCACACAAAGCCACAATTTTCCCAAATGTGAATTTTCATCTGTATCTCCTTTGAAGTGAATTAGTTTTATATCTGAACCCATTTATATATTAATGATATTGTAATTCTTATCCTTCAAGAACTCATCAAATGTTAATTCTGTGTTGTATCAATGCAAATTTCTCCAATCTGCTTTTCCCTTTTACTCTTCAACGTAAGTTTTAAATTATCAAAACAAAAAAGGTAAACTTTTTTCCTTTCTAATATCATCTGTTGTTTCAAATCTGGAAAAACTTTCACTTATTTCTAACTGGGATAAAATCTCTTCTAAATATTTCACTGTTGGAATCCATCTAAACTTCATTTGGAAACGTAAAATGTCCTTGTTGAGCAAACACAAGCCCTGAGCAGATGCCTTGCTGAGTGTCACTAGTGTCACTAGTGTCAGCATCTCAATGGCTCTGCTGACCTTTCCTAGGCACAGTGGCCAGGTGAGCGAGTGAGCGACCACAGGCCAGGGGTGCACACCAAGTCTGGCTGGGGCTGTTTCCTCCCTCAGGCTGAATGAGTCACACACCCTCTGCTGGGCCCTCACGAGTAACATGCTATCCCCAGAGGAGCTAACCAGCCCGGAAAACCACGCAGTAGGGTTCTGCAGGCCTGCAGGGGGTTGGCCCCATGCCCCTGCTTCAGCACACGACACCGGTAACTTTAACCTGGCCATCTTGGAGGGCCCCAAGCAGCAACCACTGCATCAGACACCCATGCAGCTGTATGCCTCCTGGTCTCAACAGTCAGACTGTTACTTCGTTTCCAGGCTTGAGGACTGGAATAAAAAAGGACTAAAAACTGCTCCGGTCCGTTTAGGTGGGGTGGTTACAGACACGGTACCTCAGCTCCGGAAGCCCAAGGCCAGGCTGGCCCAGACCAACAGATGCAAGAGTGGAGCTTGTGGGTGGGGCACGATGTACCCAACTGCCGCCATGTGCAGAGCACACAGGCCAGGAGGGAGTCACTCGTGCGGGCTCTTCTCAGAACTCCAGCCTTTTTATACTCAGGACGTCCATGGCGACACAACATCTAAAAGCACGCAGCTTGAAGAGTTTTGACAACTGCATAACTGCTGTCACAACTGGAATTCAGACTTTCATCCCCTAAAGCTCCCAGTGCCTGTCTACCTGGACCTGAGCCCCAGCCCTGGTGACCCTGACAGGCCCTGTCCTATAAACTATCACACAGCGGGCAGTCAATTTATGTTTGGCTTCTGTCTCTCACATAATGCTGCTGAAACCCATCCCTGGTGTCTACTGCAACGAAGCACGTTTCTTGCTACTGCTGCACATCACGTGAATATGCCACATGCTGTGCTATCTGTTTACCCGCTGATGGGCATTTCGGTCGTTTCCAGTTTGGAGTGACCAGGAACAAGACTGCTACAAGCATTTATATACAGGTCTGATGGACATAGATGATTTCATTCCCAGGAGCAGAACTGCTGGGTCAGAGGTATATGGATATTTAATTCGATAAACTGCCAAGCTGCCATGGCTGGTGTGGCTCAGTGGATTGAGCTCCAGCCTGAGAACCAAAGGGTTGTCATTCGATTCCCAGTCAGGGCACAGGCCTGTGATGTGGGCCAGGTCCCCAGTAGGGGGCAAGTGAGAGGCAACCACACATTGATGTTTCCCTCTCTCCCTCCTCTCCCTCCTAAGAATAAATAAATTTTTAAAAAAGAAGAAACAAACCAACCACCACTTTCCAAAGCGACCGTACCGTTTTGCAATCTCCCTGGCTGTACAAAAGCTTCAGCTGCTTTACCTCCCTGCTGGCCTTGCTCTCGTTACAGCCTTCCCCACTCCACCCAAGCTGATGAGTGTGCGGTGACACCTGCATTCCCCTGACGACGAACGACTGGGGCACCTGTTCACACACTTACTGGGTATTTGGGTATTCATACACCTTCTTTGGTGAAGGACCTTCCAATACTTTTTATACCCCCTTTTCAAAATATCATGTTATCATATTACTGAGCTGTATGACTTCATTATATATTCCAGAAATGAGTCTTTTAGCAGATATAAGTTTTAAGAATATATTCTTCCAGCCTGTAACTTTTTTCTTTTAACAAAAGCTTTTGCTTTTTGCAAAATTAAATTTATCAATATTTTTCTTTGATGATTAGTGCTTTTTGAGCACCACGTAAGAAGTTATCACTTTACCCAAGGACACAAAGACCCTCCCTAAGTTCTCTTTCAGAAGCTCGTGCCTTCCGCCCACTCCAAACCAGTTTCTGTGCTGTGAGGAGCAGGGTAGGGCTCTTGCCTGCATCTACAGGCAGCTGACGGTCTCAGCACCACGTGTTGGAAAGACTTTGCTTTTCCTGCTGAGACTGTGATGGCTGCGTGGACAGTTGGTCAGCCACAGATGTGTGGGCCCCGGACTTTCGCTCTGCTCTATTTCTGCCCACGTGTCGGTGTCACACAGTTTTCCTCACTGTTGTTCATAATAAACAGTTCTGCACACCAGGTGGTCCTTCCACTTTCTACTTCTCAAAACTGCCTGGCTAGTCTACGCCCTCCATAATTCCGTACAAACGTCAGAAATGGTGCGTCCCTTTCCAACAGGAGAGTCAGCTGGGTACTGACTGGAACTGTATGGGACCTACTGATCAATTTAGAGAGAACCCGTACTTTTACCACCCAAGTCTCCTGATTCATGAACACATTAGGTCTCTCCATTAATTTGGGTCTCCTTTAATTTCACTCAGCAGTATTTTGTAGTTTTCAATATAAAGGTCTTACAAATATTTGTTAAATTTATCCCTAGGTACTATAAATATGTTTTCTTAATTTCAATTTCCAAATGACCTGGAGAGCACACAGATTTTTTTGCATACCAACTTTGTATCCTACGTACTTACTAAAATCACATTAACTCCAGTAACCTTTGTGTGCCTTCCCTAGGGTTTTCTACACAGGCAATCATGTAGTCCACCAACCAAGAGTTTTGTTCCTTCTTTCTAATCTGCATCCTTTATTCCCTTTCCTTGTCTTACTCGCACTGCTGGGACCTTCGGGACAAGGGTAAGTGGGCAGTACGTACTCTTTATGATGCTGGGTTTTTTGGTAGGTGCCTTTTACCAGGTTAAGAAAGTCCCCGTCTGTTCCTAGTGTGCAAGCACTCTTATCCTCAACAGATGTTGAGTTGTGCATAGCCTGGTGATGTGTTGGTAAGAAGTGGACACTTCCATGACTACAGAGTCAGAGCTGGATGGGCTCCAGGGCCACCAGTTCAGAGCACCTAATGGACAGATGCAGAAGTGCAGACCCAAAGTGAACCAGGCTCAGTCACAGCTAGTGAGGAGCACACCTGGTCTCACGTTCTGCCATGCGGGGCCCAGACCGGTGCTTTTCTGCGGCTACACTTGGGGAGAAGTGAGCTAAAGCAACACTGGAATGTCAAGAGGAAAGACAATGCGGGGGTCAGAGCTTCTCTGCAGCTTCTGAGAAAGGGCCAAGGGCGGCACCCGCTCTCCTGGAAGCAGCAGGCCTCCAGGTCAAGAGGCAGTCTCTGCGGCAGCTTGGGGGCAGGGGGCCAAACAGCTGGAATTCAGTACTCACTTGCCACTAACACTGTCATTCTTTACAAACACGTAAGAAAACAGGGACTCCTTCAAGATTTTCAAAGACTACATCAATGGGGAGTCACTTTATCAAGCTGAAAAGCCCAGCTTTGAATTTTTTATCAGGTTTTGAATATCAGGATTATTTTAATTAGGATACTGTGGGGCTCATTAGTGTGTGTTTAAATGAACAAAGTTCAAAAGTCCCCTAAAACCACAGGACGAGGGGAAGCAGCGCCCTGGGAGGAAGCTGACCTGGGAGGTGAGCGCGATGCTGGGCTGCGACTGCAGGAGGTTGGCTTGGCTTTGCTGAGGTAGTTGCGTTAAAAGGTTTTGCGCTTGCAGGAGACCTGTTAAAACACAACACGTCATGCTAGGAACATCAAGGACCACTTTGAACATATGGTTTAAAAAAAAAAAGAGTAAGATAGTGAAATGGAAATTTCCAGCGGACCTCCCGACAGTCTTATTGGCTTTAAAACTCTCAGTGTCTTACTTGCCTGAAGTTCAACCTCATTAACAACCTAGGCAGCAAGACACGATGTGCTGGACTGAGACTGCTAAGTCCCTAGTGTGACCTGAGTAACCCTCTGACTGGCCACCTCTTTGCTTCGAGGAGGAATGGATGGCGGTGAAGGAGCCTCTGGACATTCCCGAGAGCTCAGTCTCTCCCCAAGAAGCCTCCACAAATGGCCAGACAGCTGTCTAGTTCACAAAGACAGCAGGCTCCCCTATAGGTGGAGCAGGCAGGTACTTATATAGCAGAAGACTCTGGAGTGAACCATCAAGAAAGAAGGCTACAAAACAGACGACAAGGAATCGGAGAGAAGCACTCGTGCCCCTTGGGTGGAAGCCTGGCCACCCTGAGACCCTCTTCACTGACTCCATTAACCAGCTTCACAGACACGTGTGAACCTCATCACTGACACAACCTTCGCTTTTTACAATGTGCAAAATGCGCACAACTTCTAATGTAAGGCCTTCTCCTTAAACCAAACGGCTGTTGGAAGCATCCCCACTCAGTGCTCGGCCCACACTCTTGAACATAAGCCCATGGAGATCTACCAGAACGCCAGGAGCAGTCGCTCCAAGCAGTCACTGAGCGAGTTCACTCAGACTTGTGGCCGGACCCTTGGTTTCTCCTCGGTGATTACACAGATGAATGGTTGTGAGGGACCACCTTTAATACTGCAGCATGCATGGCTAAGTACGTTTTTAACAAGAACACCGAGTGTAAAGGTCAGTGAAGTTCAGCGGAAACACTGTTCCCATGGCCTCGGTGGGCCAGGCGCGGGCTCACCCTGCTGGCCCTGGGGCGTCTGGGAGATGATGAACTGTGCGGGCTGCAGGTTGGTGGTCGGGTGCACCAGCACGAACTGCTGCAGGTTGAGGTTCTGCTGCTGGAGCTGCTGGAGCTGCTGCAGGTCCTACAACATTAGAGTTACAGCGGGGGTTGGCGGTGCGGAGAGGAGAGCTCGCCTGGACGGAGCATTCCAGGCGAGGCACACTGTCCTAGCTGGACAAGGCGGAGGCAGCGCCCTGCCCCCACATACGCAAAGAGGCCGGACCCGGGGGCCTGCGAGGGCTGTTTTTGTTGGTGCACGGTGTGTCGTGACTTACCGAGAGCCTGATTTCCAACAGTTATTTAAAGTTCCCACAGAAGAAATAGTTAGAGTTGTGTGTTTTAATGCGTAGAGACCAATATGGGTTTTAACAATCAAGTGAGAAAAAAATGTTGAGTTTTTAAATAGTTGACCGATTTTCCTCTAAAGTAAAAATTGAGCGTGTGCTCTGAATTTGCATATATAAATTTAAAAATCTATAATGATTTATGAAATTCAGTACCAGCCTATTGAACTGAACTGAGAAATCATTGTAAAAAAATTTAAGTTATCCATCTAAAAATCTGATTCATAACCAGTCAGCATCCCCTCACTTTGGCCTAGGATTTAACGCTGTCAATGAGCGTCCACTTATCTTGCTGAACAGGTTCAGCACGGGGGCTCACAGCAGTCCCTCGGGGATGACGGAAGTGGCCACATGAAATCGCCACTTTGAGAAAGACCGTCTGGAATAGTCATCGAGACTGGTCCAACATCCACTCCTCACTCTCCTAGTTCATTGCTGCTTTCTGACGTCACACTGAAGTCCATGCCCGAGGCCACCCGGGGGATGAACACAATGGTCTGCAGGAGGCTCATAACAGCACCCCACGGGCAGTACTGACGTGACTGCTCACTCTCTCCTCCTGTCCTTGAGATGAAGGGTCACATTCATCTTCCTCTCTGCTTGTACTGCCTATGCCTCTTAAATAAATTTTTATTATCTCTAGCTACTTTGCCCTAAAACGTGAAAAATGAAAGCAAACGACACCCTAACGCAGCTCTGCACCAAGCTCATCACTCCACCCAAGGCTGCCATAACAAACTAATTAAAACCACTACAGTAATCCCCCACTTCAGAAATATGCCCGCTTATTATTCAAGAATTGTCACTTAATATGAACAGTTGTTCAAATAATCACTTACGTGGTTTTAATATCACAACTCAAATAAGCAAACAAATGTATGATTTCTAGTTCAACAGCAGGGAAGGCCACCACTCACCACACTGATCTGGTGTTCCTCAGGCCTGTAAGGCCCAAGCAGTGTTTAGAGAGTAGGTCTATTGTGCAACGGAAGCGGAGCTGCCCTCCTAGGCCCCGCTGCCCGCCTGGCTGTGACACTGGGCCCCGCCACCCACCCGGATGCGAGCGATCCCCACTCACCTGTGCAATCTGTATGGGCTGAGACAGGGGGATCTGCGTCATGGGCGTGGCAGCGGAGGCGGAGATGGTAGCCCCTGCGGCGCTGTGCTGCTGGCTGGCGGAGTGCTGCTGCACGGCAGCAGCCAGCAGCTGGGCCTGGGCCTGGGCCTGCTGCAGCAGCAGCTGTTGCTGGGCCGGCGTCAGAGCGAGCTGGACAAAATCAGGACGAACAGCTGGAGGGTTTGTGGAGGGGGGCCCCTGAGGAGAGGGACCCCTGAAGCAAGCCCATGGCTCTGAAGTAGGAAACTCAAGAGCCTGAGACCTTAGCCACCAACCTCATGTGACGTGCCCGAGGCTGAAATGGTCAGCAGAGATCGAGCTACTGTTACTAGCAGGGCGCTTAGGGGAAGATGGTGGACCTCACTTTGCACTTAATCACTCAAGTTGTCCAGGGCCCTAGGGTTCAGGTGGAAAAGTAATAAACTAGTAGGCAAGAAGAAAAAACAGAATCACTGTGGACAGGATGTGAAAAGAAACTGACACCCAACAGAACAGCAGGTGATTTAGTCAGATGAATGGGGACCACGGGAAGGACTGATAAGACCCAGCTGGTCCCCATCACAGGAGTCATGGCACATCCCCGTGTGCCCATTACATCTGAAGAAGTGACTGAAGGACACACGTTCCATTTGTTTCCTTCCCACGCCTCCTGCGACGCCCTCCCCAACAGTCTTTCTGCTCCTGAAAGCAGTGGGTCCCTGCAACTTCACCTCCCCTTTCTGACACATTATCTCTGAGAAACAGGTGGTGACAGCCTCTCTCTCCATACGCAAATGAGTCCTCCTCATGCCCAGGTTTAACAGAGGTTCCAGCCACATAAACCTGGAATCCCAAGGGTCTCTCACACTATCACAGACACTCGTCACCCAGAGCCAACTCCAGTAGTGACAGAGCACGTGCATTCAGAGAAGATTTAAACCGGCTCTCTGAATGCCCTTCACTTTGAGCACGCATCAAGTGATCAGTGTGCTCTCCCTCCCTCGCGGGGATGCGCCCTGCCCCAGCGAGAGGGGCGCTGCCCTGGTCTGAGGAGCAAGTGCCGGGGTTCAGCAGCTCCCCTCCTCCTATGGGTCCCGCACAGCCAGTGCCTTCGAGACAGAAACAGAATCAAGCTATTCAAAACTCAGCACCCTTCAAGATATGTTTACAGAGATTTTACACACTATGTAAACATGTATTAATCTCTGCTAATGGGATTCTGGAAAAGATTTTGGAACAATACTTAAAAGAGCCTCCCACTGCCAAATGAAAATGAAGGCTACAAAAAAAATTTGTGGGTTGATGTGAAACTGGATAATAAATAACTCTTCCTTGCTACTCCCCAAACGATAATTTAATAGAGGAATTTTCAGCACTGGAAAAATATTTTAAATGGCATCTTAAAGACAGTTGAAAAGTTCAAAGTTCAAGACACTTATATAAGCCAATTCAGGGCCAGTCAAAACAAATGGCACCTATTGAGTGTCAGTGCTACAGCCTGCCCTGTGAGCCTGACATGTCGCCACCCTTGCTCTTTGCAACAACGCTGTGGCTGGGCGCCATTAACGCCTCTGAACTGAATACCCAGGCACAGGGAGACAGACACTGATTAGCCCAGACAGCAAAGTGCAGAGCCAGAATTTGAGAGGAGAGGTTTCATTTTAGAGCATTACACAGTAACTTAAAACATTTTCCTTTCGCAGGCTCTAATCTGGTCTTGAACTTCTGCTCCACAGTGATGTTGTAACTCAAACTGACAGCTACAATCTCATCCATGCAGGAGTCTCAATCATAGGATAGCGACTTCCCTGCGTGACAAAACCACAGTTGAATCACGGGCTTAAAAAAAGCCCTTTGCTTCCCCAGAGCATCTGCCCTTGTAAGAAAAGACACCCTAAAAACTAAAGAAAATCCCCTTTTCAAAGCTGCCTCCAGCGCAGGAAGTTCCTGGAAGCTGTGCGCATGCCAGGCGCAGCCGTGACTGCTTGCCGCCTGCTGCAGCGGGGCTCCTGCCAGACCCCAGCCAGGGACCATCCCGCCCAGAGAGGGGGAAGGCCGGCACAGTGCTCTCAGGGACACTCACCCCGGTGATCTGCCCTCCGGCCAGCATGAGCTGGGTCTGGGGGAGGGCTGCCGGCACCGACGGCTGAGGGGAGGGCTGGCTGGGCTGCGGGGCATCCCCCGTCTCCTCGGTGGATTTAGACTGAAGGGGGAGAGTAAAAAGATTCCAGATTGTTCATTAAAAGAAACATGCTCAGTACCCCATAGTTCAAGAATTACTTAATACATGAACTTATTCAGTCATGAGTTTTCGGCTTTTGCTCTTCTACTTTCTTATAAATCCTCATAGTTTCCTAATTTTACACACTAAGTTTTTAGATTTTTTTTTTGTTCCACTGCCAGCAAAACTGCAATTATAATTTTTAAGAACAGAAAATAATTTGTCCTCCACAAAACAATGGAATTCACCCACACCCTCCCCTCTGGGAAAGGGGTGGTGAGAGCTCATCTCCAACCCTCTGTGTGCCGGCCCCTGCGGCCCAGCCTTCAGCCTTCAGCCTTCGGCCTGCGTTGGGCAGTGAGCCTGGGACTTGCCACCACCTCCCCAAAGGATCACTAGGCCCGAGAAACTCCTCCTCCACTATTTAAACAGCTGGGACTCTGGCATGGCTGTCAGGTAATGCACAGGCGCAGAAGGAAGGACTCACTCCTGGAAGACCACCCAGAGAAAGTTTCTTGGTAATTAACGTTGGTTATGTGGAGCACTGAAATTCTGCATAGATCTGCATATTTCCCACCACCTGTTTGGGGGATTGCAGCAAGGCTAATTAACATAGAGGCTCTGATTAATTCTGCCAGTCAGTGAGAGATAATTACAGAGCAGGACTGTAAACACTCGGCACTGGAGACACAGCCTGTTTGCCAACATCTCTCTATGGGATGAAAGTTTACCATGGCAACCAAGGCAATTTTCCGCCTCCTCTCCTCAGAAAGGAAGGTCACATTATCTCCTTTTCTTTTCCCTCCTTGTTTCCATGTGTTACTAGGTCCATATTCCACTGGGTTTCATGGCATGCTCAACCCAAGGTCTTTAGTCATTAGCAACTCTGAAATCAAATCTTCCAGAATACTGTTTTTCCCCCTTGACTGTTAGTTACCTAAACATGCAAATGAAAGGAAGCAGCAGGTCCACTGAAATATTAAGGAGTCCATGTCTAATATTTGAGCTTGGCATGCTTTGCCATATGGTTCACAGAAGCGATGGAGCCAGATTTGTTTTGTTTTAAACTTGTGCCTGTCTGAAGCCACCCTCTCTACTGATGTATCTGTGAACAGGTTTCATTACAAGCCCGAGAGCCGTAATGTTTTAGAGCAGATAGGAAGCCTCAGGAGCCTCCGAACTTTCCCACTTAAGTGCAGACAAGAACATGGGAGTCCTGGGTGGTGAAGTGATCAGCAAAGGCCACGCAGCTGGCTAGCTGGTGCAGAGGAGGATTCCGGCCTAGGGCCCACCTCTCAGCCCCACGCTACTCCCCCACACCACAGGGCTCCCCAAGACACGAGGATGATGATGGAAAAGACCCCCTGGAAACGGAGGTCATTGATGACACACTTGGCTCTGTGTTTAGGGATCTGTTACAGCTGTGTAACGTAGAAACACATGTCCTGGACTTGGGTATAGAACTTCGAAAGTAGACTTCTTGGTCATCTTCGGTCATTCGTAGTGGCATAATGTAAAATTCATCTTCACTAATGGCAGTGATTATCGTTATTTGGATCTTCATGAGAATCAGTAACAAAAAAAAGGTAACACTCCTAAGTACTTCCTATTATAAAATTATTGCATATTCATTATATAAAATTGGAAAAATACAGGGAGAACAGAAGCCTTGCCCCCAGCCCTGCCCCACCCACACCCACGTCCAGCTTACCTGCACATTTAAAGACTGGGCAGCAGCCTGTAAACCTGTCCCAGCGAGCTGGACCTGCAAGGAAGCACCGGGGGAATTAGGACACCACCGACACATGGACACCACTGGAGTTGTCATCAGCAAGGATCTCAAGAGCCTTAGTAAGTGTGTCACTGAGCTTCTGGGTCTATCTTCTGGGGTTAGAACTGTGCGGACGAGTGCATCTGCCCCCAACCATGGGAAAGCACTGCTCTCACTGCGTTTGGAAGGGTGTCCCACACAGCTAAGCTAGCAGTGCCAGGGTGCCGCGCATGCATCAGGCATGCCTTATGTCACCACTCCACTGGTTCGTAGACACCGAGACACTAAAGACTTAACTCACCTCCCATGCTGTGTTAAAACACACAGAACAAGCTACTTGCGTACATTATGTTTATCATTATAAACTATCAGAATTATCTGCTCATTCTAATTTCAAAATCTCCACACACGATGCCTGAGTAGAAATCTCACATATATACACACCTACATAGTCAAGTCCTGAAGGCATTTATGGTCACAAAACTCAGAACTGCTGGCTGCAGTGAAGACTCTGTCCTACAAACCACACAGGAGAGTCTGTCATATTTAAAGCAGGCATCTCACCACTTGGAAAGTCCAACCACGGTCACATTAAAATAAGGGCCACCACTTGACATCATGATAGTAAGAAGTGATCTGGCAAATGTCATCGATGGACACTCTGTCACCGATGGTGCAACGCGAGGAATAACATGACAGTCACACAACCGCAGTGACCCCTCCGGAGGTGCTCATTCATGACCAGGGGGAGAAGTGACTTTATTCAGAGGTACCCAGAAGACGAGTGGCCACAAAGCTACCAGTGACAACACACGCACCTCTGGTGTGATGCACAAGGAGGAGCGTGACATCACTTCTGTGGTCTTCCTGCCCCAAGTCTCATCGTGATGAAGCACCAGACGAACTTGGACTGAGCAACACCTCACAGGATAACCAGTCTGCACTCCCGAACATGCTGATGCCCTGCAGGCACAGACCGATCACCCAGGCAAGGTGATGGCGGCTTGAGCCAGAGCAGTGGCAGCAGTGGGAGCAGCACAGAGTCTACAGTGGGTCCAGGGAACCGCCAGGACACGGGTGGAGGGAAAGAGCCCCCAGCCATCCCGAGGCCGACGCTGGGTGACTGGGAAACCACAGTGTCATTAGCAGGAGGACATGCGCTGCTTTTGGCCCTATCACAGAGCATGAGCATCTCCTGACGTTAAACACTGGTATTGGTGCGGAGCTCAGTACAGGGTGCAGAGCTGAAACCTCAACAAGTTGCTACATCCTTTATCTAAAGCCAATTGTCCCCAGACAAACTCAAAGACAGGAGCACAGGCTGGTGGTTGGCCATGGGGCGGGGGTCAATGGTGGTGAAAGGCAGTGACCAGATTTGATGGGTGATCACCCAGCCTACAGACATGGCAGTACAACATTGTACCAATTTCGTCTCAATTAAAAAAATACCCCACAGTCCTATTAGTAGGTAAGAATCCTCAAAAAATAAAATGCCAAACAAAAAAATCCAAAAGTTTGTAAACAACACATTTGAGACACAGGGCTACCAGGGAGGGTGACCAGAAGGGTCCCACGCTCAGACGTAAAGGAGGTGCCGTCTCTAGTTCTCTGGCCCACGATGCAGGCCATGCCTGGCACCCGGACATTGCGTCTACGCCATGGTCACAATGACTCCCCGGCCTGTCCCTGTCTCTCACGCACGGGCAGTTTTGAGGGGTGCAGACTGGCTGATTTATAGAGGGCCCCCGACTTAAGTTTGTCTGAGCCTCATGGCCGAATCGAGCTCTGTATCTCTGTCAGGAGGACACAGAGGGTACATGACACCAGCCTATCAGGCCACTGTGCAGCAGACTCGGTCATCTGACCAGGGGGTTCAGACCCATCCACTGCAAGGGCAGCTGGTGTGGTCCGGGTGATGGGGAGTGGTCTGCGAGGAGACACTTGAAGGCTCGTGAACATCCTGTCCC
>PVKU01005184.1:25126-128775 GCA_004027475.1 Anoura caudifer
GAGATCGCGCCTCCGACGGGCACCGGCTGCTTCTGGAAGTCCAGACCATTTGTTTGTGTGCCTAGGACACAAGCAGAAGAACGTACCAACAGTTCTCAGGTGTGCATTTTGTACAAGCCATTTTCTAATACCCCGAGGAAGAGAGAGGTACGACAGGAAGAGGAATGCAGGGAGATGACTCCTCCTCTAGATGGCAGACACGCATGGGGCGCAGGGAGAGCCTGAGAAAGGAACAGAAATGAAAGTGATAGGTCATGACCTAGACAGTGCCCTAGACAGTGCCAAGAGCTCAGATGTGGACGCGGCACATGGGAAAGGGGTCAGACGTGAGAGGCCACTGTCGCCCACTGCTGAAGGGAACAGGAGAGACGGGGCTCCCAGGGGGTGCCGGTTGTCCTGGGTGTCACCCCTCTCAGTGTGTGGGCAGAAAGAACTCAGGGGTGACTCTGACAAGACAGACTCTTCAATGCACTGATAAATGACAACCTGAGGCAAAAGCAACCATTTACATGACAGTCGCAAGAGTTTGACCAGGCCCTCCAATCCCAAAGTCCAGATTGATGCAGGTAGCAATCAGTGAGGGCTCTGCAGTGGTTACAATTTCATAAACAACATGAGACTAGGGCTGACTTACAGAAAGACACACCACCCCAAATCCTTCCTAAGGCATGTAGCATGCTGTTTTCAAATGACCACATCCAGCCATTAATTAGAAATCACCAGAATGCCTTCTACGGAATAAAATGTAACAGGCTACAGGAACCCGCAAGAATCATCAAGACACACAATTGGGGCGCTGCCCTTCCATCTCCTGTCGCCGTGACACCCCATCTTCTTGTCCTCACCCCTCTACGTGCACACACACAGCACAGCAGCGAGGAGGGCACAAGCCAGAATCTTAAGCAGTATTTCTAAAAGGTGGAACTTGTGCCATTATATACCCTAATTTCTATCAAATGTCTCACTTTTCTTTGAGATAATTATAAGAGGTGTGTGTGTGTTTCGCCTCCTTAAAATCTCATAGTGATTGTTCTTTTAGGGTTCCCCCCCTAAAGCTTTCGTAAGTAGGAAGCTGCAGAACTACCTCGACACCCGCAGCTAACGAAATGCAGTTAAGACAGTGCCTGCTGTGTCAGGCAACAATGAGCCAGTATGGGATAAAATCTAACGTGATCAGGGCCACTCGCAGAAGCCACATACTAGAAAAGTGCCACCCTCTTAAAGTCATGCACTCTGTCATTCGCTCCTGTCTCTACCTCTATGCAGGAAATCACAACTTAGGTTAAGATTTTAAGCAGCATTATTTACAGCTGCCAAGATATGGCAGCAGCCCAAGTATCCATCACTAGATGAATGGATAAAACAACTATGGGACTTTTACACAATGGAATAGTACTCATCCATAAAAAGAAGGAAATCTTACCCTTTGTGACAGCATGGATGGACCTGGAGAACATTATACTAAGTGAAATAAATCAGTCAGAGAAAGACAAGTACCGTATAATTTCAGTCATATGTGGAATCTGATTAACAAACTGAACTAACGAGCAAACTAGAGACAGACTCAGAGATGGAGAGTAGGTGGACAGCTTCGGGAGGGGGGTCAGGGGGTGGAGGGATGGAGCAAAAAGGAGAAAGGGCTCGTGGATCCACACAGGCACCGGGGTGGTAGCTGCTGGGGGGAGGGGGTGCAAGGGGGCTGAATGGTAATTGAAAAATATAATAAAAATAAGTTAGTTTAAAAAAAAGTAAAAAGTTTAGAAAACAAAACAAATGACTAAGACTGCACAGTGTTAGAGAACATGTTCAAGGCACGCTAAAGAGATCATGAAGGCCAAGGAAGACGCAACCTGGAAAAGCAGAGACCAGCCCTGGAGGTGAGCACGCTGCTGGCTGAGGGCGCCTTCCAGGACCACGCACTGCTCGATAATGGGGACCAGGGAAGGTCTGCACGCCGGCTCCACTTCCATGTTCCCACAAAAAATGATAACAAGCCCCTTACAAATCACAAAGCATTCAATAACACAAGACTGACGGCGGTCTGCCCAAAGCCAGTGGGGCTGGAAGAACACCCCTAGACAGCCGCTGAGGGACAGAGACATGAGATGCAAAGGCAGGTCTTCTTTTAAGAAGGCGATGAGACTCCATCGGGAGGTGAGGGACGGAAGAAAGCAGATGTGACACAGAAGTCAGTCATAAAACAGAGACCTGAGCTCAGCTAGAAGGAGAGAAGAAGGGGACAGGGACACACGCACACACACGACTTGAGTGTGAGGACCACGGGGGAAGTGGGGATGTTGGGAGCCAAGACCAAACCGGTGCCTAGAGAACATGGGAACACCCACCTAAAAAACACGGGCAACTGACAGGTTGGGGGAGAAGGTGACGTAAGAAGGAGGGTTAGCGTCAGAGAGCGTTCAGAAGCCCTGACAGGCATGGTAGGAAAGTGACCCTGGAGGCGTTCACAAAGGGCAGGACCAGAGCTACAGCCGCCACGAGCATGTCACTAGGACAGTATCACCGGGTGAATCTCGGAGATCTCGTATCCAGCCTCCTGAGCTCGTCGGTGAAGGAACAGATTCGGGGATCTTAAGCGTGTTGCTAGTTGGTGGAAGGGCCGAGTCACGGAATGGGTTCCCTGACTCTGTCTAATCACTCCCCGAGAAATGATAGTTAAAATCAGGAGAGCAGAAATGGCTATCAAGTAAGACTGGACACGGAGGAAAGGAGGTAGAAGAGGCCAGAGGTAGCTGGCAACACTGGGAGGCACCACGTCCAAGAAAACCCCTGGAGATCAGCAGCCCAGGAGTTGGCCGAAGGGCTGCCGGAGGGTCAGTCTAGCGACGACATGCAGAGAAGGGAGGCTGAGGGAGGAGCTAACCCAGAGAGACCGGAGGAAAGGTGATAAATAATGCAGGGAAGGCTGAAAACAGTGAAAGAGCAACAAAACCCATGCTGGGGTGGGCAAACATAGTTCATGAGTTTCCAGTTTTGAGTATGTGAAACACAGAGTCTATGCTTGTATTATTTTCTAATTATTGTATTTATTTGTATTGCAGCTGTAACCCTATGCCTGCCCACCCCTGTGACAGAAACACCAACTGGGTTCTTTCTGAAGCATCACATATCCTACAAAGCTGTTAAGATGAGACAAGAACGTAAGAGAGGAGCAAGTATACAACTGAAGGCTGACAGGAGGGCAACATGGGAGGACTCCACAGACACTGGAAGGAGGATGGCCGCGGACCAATGCATTCATGCCAGTAACACAGACACCGTGATGCAGACGACTCCAGAAATGAGATGTATCAGGACTGACCCAAGAAGACACAGATAACCCAAAGAGGCTCATAGCATTTGAAGACATTAAATTAGTAAATAAAAATACCCACCCGCCAAATGAAAAGCCTAGACCATTTTCCTCTGTTTGCTTCTGAAAATCTAAGGAAAAACAGATCCAAACTTACACAGCTTTCCAGAGCTGGAGGAGGGGAAATACTTCCCAGTTCATTTTATGAGGCCAGAAAACCTTGATACTAAAATCTGACAAAGGCAAGTATGAAAAATAATAAAAACAAACAAACAAACAAACAGCCCTCACTGGTGTGGCTCAATGGATTGAGCTCAGGCTGAGAACCAAGGGGTTGCCAGTTCAATTCCCAGTCAGGGCACATGCCTGGGTCCCCAGTGGGGGTGCGTGAGAGACAACAGTAGATTGATATTTCTCTCCCTCTCTTTCTCCTCCTCTTCCCCTCTCTCTAAAAATGAGCAAATAAAATCTTAAAAAAAAAAAAAACCAGACGAGTCAGTTTTACTCATAAATATATATATAAAAATAGGCTAAATAATAATAACAAACACAACATAGCGAGATAAAATATTATGACTAAGATGGACTTATTTCAGGAATGCAAGGCTGGTATGGAGTTAAAAAACATCAATTAACATGATTTACCACATTCAATGAGGGAAGGAAATTGCTATCATCATCTCAGAGGAAGACCCTCAGATAAAATCCAGTACTCACTCATGAGAGACTTTCTAGGCACAGGAATAGGAAGAAAGTCCCTTCCCTGGTGCAGGTGTACTGGGTGCCACCTTGAGACGGAGCACAAGACGAGCAAAGCAAAACAGGTGAGAACACACACAGGTTGGAAGAAAGAACCAGAGCTGCTTTCTCAGATGACCTGATATGCATGCATGCAGACTGCCCTAAGGAATTGAACAGTCTGTTGTTATAGAATAAGAAAGTTTAACAGGTTACAGCAAACAAACTATTGAAACTATCAAACCACAGCAAGTTCTATAAAGCAAAAAGTTATAACATTTTACTTAAAAATAATAAAGGCATAAATAAATGCTTGCTTATTAGAGGCCTCTACATTGTAAAGATGCATGTTCTTCCCAAACTGACAGATGGATTCAAATCCATGTCATGTCAAACGTTATTTCATCTCAGTAAGTTATTTTCCTTCTCCTCAGGGTGGGAGGCGTGTAACTGACAGGCTGATGGGAAAATGCAAATACAAGGGTGAAGGGCACAGATGTTCTCTGGAGCGGGGTCCCAGAAAAACAGATTTGTACTAACTTTATTCTCACCTCTAAGAAAATGAGTGACCTGTGACCTGCCAGCTGTGGTGACCACGTCTTTTTCAAATCACTTACACATGTCACATAAAGGAAATACTTCAAGGACCAAGGAAAGCAGAAAGAAAGTCCTTATTCTAAAACTCTAATATCATATGAACAATTTTGTTGGCAAAAAGAATTTCCATCAAACATTTACACTGCCCCTCACCTAGTCAAACACTGCTTCCCCGGCTTCACCTTGATGGTGTGAGCCAGTTAAGTGGTGGCAGTTTCCCACCTGCCTTAGAAACATGAGAAAGCCCCTGAAAAGCTGCAGTCAAATCCTAATCCTCTGATTTTTCCCAGTGCCAGGGTCCCTAGCTTAAATCATGACCCTATGCCACAATCCTGCCTGCGCTGCTCACGTGCCCTCATGGCCGTCCTCGCAGCACTCCAGCCCCTCCGCACACTTCCCCAACACCACAAGGACACCTCAACGGCCTCTGTCCCTAACCCCGTCTGGAGTGCACCCTTCTGCCTGGAAACGTGCTTATTGGCATGCGCTATCTGCATCTATCTTTACCCCCTCCCCCTCCCACTTCTCTCCCTTAAAGGGCTCAGGCCCATCCTACTCCATGCAGCCTCATCACCCAGTGCCCTGAAACACTCAGCTGTTCCTCCCTGGGGCCTTCACCCACATATCTTTACCACTCCTCTCCCCTCTTACTTTCCCTTTAGTTCACATTATTACCATTACTGAGCATCTACCGAGCATCTACCAAGCATCAGGTCACTTTCATGGATACTTCAATTCTGTGCAATGGATTGTTCTTATGTATCCCTCTCTTACAGCCACCGTGAAAATGGAGGCACAGAAGGAGAGTCTGCCCAAGGTAACACCCCTGCCAAGCAAGAGAAGCAGGGTCTGAACCCAGGCACTGTGGCCCCAAGGCCTGAGCTCTGAACCACCAGCTGCATGGCTTCCCTTACAGAGTCCCCTGAGTTTATCATCTATCCCCCTTCCGCCACCACTCACTCATCTATCCACAGCAACTTCTTCCCCTACCACTTACCTAATACCTTTTAAAAGGTCCCCGCTCACTACTAACTGTCCGGTCCACAGCCACATGTGAAGCTTCCTGTGTCCCAACCTCCCTGCAGGACCTGCCCCCCATTATGCTAAGGTCGTGGGCCCCTGTTGGCCTCACTCCCACCTCCATGGCTGACCTTGCCTGGTCGGTTCTGTGATGATGGGGGTGCTTTAGGTCTGTGCTGACCAACGTGGAAGCCACTGCCCACAGGCAGCTCCTTGGCACGGTGGTGTGGGTGGCATGACTGCAATCCATGGCCTCTTACAGGACAGTGCAGGCACTGCCCGCCCCCCCCACACAGTAGTCCGCAGCAGAGCTCTGTACTTGGTCCTCCCAGCAGGCTGTCTCCGTGAACATGTCCCCAGATACCAAGGGAGCCCAGATTTCCTTCCTCAGGAACATACCGCTACCTTTAGTAGACTGCTTCTTCACCCAGGGGCAAGTTCCCCAGGGTACCCCAAATGCAACGCTTTCAGAACTGAATGTGTCACTTCCTCGTGGAGTCTCCTCCCCCATCAGGCAGTCCCTACGCAGAGGGCAGCAGCCACCCGGTCCAGCCTGGCCCAGAGACAAGCACAGGTACTCATTCTGCGTCACTCCCTTTCCTCTTTCTTTCTTTATGCCCCCACAAAGCCTGACCCCAGCCTCCACTGCCACTGCTGGAGCCAAGTTCCACGTGGCGGGAAAACTCCTTCGTGCTTGTTAGAGAAACGTCATGCAAACAGTGACAGGACCAGATGCTGAGCTGCCCTCCAAGAAGGGGAGACAAGTGCAGACAATCCCATACTCTGTGCACACAGCCGCATTTGGAAATACCCCTCTAGTGGTGCCCCCCATTTCTACTGGTCACCAATAAAAATAAATGCATCCCCACCTTACAAAATCTAAATCTGTGGTCAGATTATCTCTTGGTGAAAGTGTCATTTGCTCAGTCACTCATTTAACAAAAGTATAATCTTAATGTAAATGCCACTGTGTATTCTCACAGATTTAGCAATTATAGCTCCCTACCCCAAACACCTAAGAAACCCCCACGTGCACCACCAGCAAGGCCAGGCGAGTCCTCACTGTGCCTCTCAGCATCTCCCAGAGGCCATGCCCTGCAGCCGACATTCCCAGACCAGCATGGACAGAGTGCATGCTGTCCCTGATGCTCCTGGAGCTCCTCCAGCTGGTGTGCACAACCCTGCAGCCACTGCCATTCAGCCTCACTCCACAGGGCTCCAAGGACACTTGCATGGCATGTCCTCCCTTGGGCTTGTAAGCACTCTGGCCAGCACAGAATGTAGTCCGCATGGTAAAATATATAATAAACTTAAATGATAAATCACGATAAAAGCAACAGAGCATTAGAAATGGTCCTCAGATAAACATAAGTTCAAGGGGGAAGCGGCCCTTTTGAGTCTAAAACCTGGATCGCTCCTGTTTTGGTGAGAACGCAGTGTGAGGTCTACTCCCCAGCGTGTTTTGGGGCTTCTCCCACAAACGCTGGCACTTTACCCAGAAATGGCCTCCAGACCCAGCGCTGGCCGGGGGTGCCGGGATGCCCCAGCTTCTCAGAGGACACGCAGGAACACTCCTGGTGGCCGGTCTTTCCAGGTCCTTCTCTCACCTTGGTGACAAGGATGCCTGACCATGGCACGAATAAACCCCACAGAGCAACTCATCACCGGTTGCCAGGAACTTCCAATAATAATTTTTTAATGTATCTCATAAATATATACTATGTTGTATTAATAAATGTCTTTGGTCTTTTCAGTTGCCAAAAAGATCTTAATATTATCCTGGAGATAAAACTGATCTGAATGAAAAAATCAAGTGAACAGGAGAGCCTTACTCTACCATAATTCAGGTGAAAAAAGACATTTGATTTAGTACAAACTCAATGAATCAACAGGTGAGTCAGCTGCTTTAAAATAAGTTGTAACATTTCAAAACAATTATCAGAAAAAACAGCATTTCCTATTTAAAATTTTAAATTCAATGTCACTTTTTCCTTCATTTAGTTATAAAATAATTAACACCAATACACAATGGTCATGGCAATGGCTGCCCTGAAACCTCTGGCACTGGGGAAGCCTCTCTCTGAGGGTGAGCGAGTGGTGCCAGATCTACTCCCTGGATGCTGTGGAAGAGTCCCCTCGCATTTTGACATAAAGGATGCTGCAACTCCAACTGAGTTAAGGTCTCCAGACGGGAGACCCTCCTCAAGTGTCTGGGTGGATCCGATGTAATCACAATGGTCCCTGTCAGGGCAAGCAGGAGGCAGGAGAGGCAGAGAACATGTGGTCACGGACACAGGGGTCAGAGGGAGGGAGCCTTGAAGATGCTGCACTTTCGTCTCCGAAGATGAAGAAAGAGGCCACACACCCAGGAACGCAGAAACTAGAAAAGGGAAGGAGATGGCTTCTCCCAAGAGCCTCCAGAAGGAATACAGCCCTTCCAAAACCTCGACGATGGGATTCTGACCTCCAGAACTGCACGATGATGAAGCTGCATTGTCTATTCAGAAATCTCACTGCCAACCCTGGAGCCCACAGGCAGGATGAGGAACTAAGACACCTATGCACTGATGCTCACTACAGCGCCATTCTCCATAGGTGGGTGGTAGAAGTTAGCATTCCCACCCACAGACGGATGGACAGACAAACCGTGGTCTCGGCATACCTTGGAATGCTATTCAGCTACACGTGCTTCAACACAAATGACCTTGATGCTATCGTGCTAAGTGAAACAAGTCAGTCACGAAAAGACAAGTACTGTATGATCCCACTAAAAATATAAAATATTTTTATATTTTCAAATATAAAATATAAAATATTCAGAACAGGCAAACGCAGAGACAGCCAGCACACAGGGGGTCACCATGGGCAGGGGAGGAAGAGAGGGAGTTACCGCTCCCCCAGGGACCGCAGCCTTGTCCAAAGGACCATGTTATGAACAATGTCATTGCCATTCCCTTTTCCAGATGGGGCATTTGTTGAGAGGATGTTGATTTGGCAAAATACTCCAGGCTCCCACTGTGCTCCCTCCTGACCTTGGGCTGCCTGAGCTGCTCCTGGGAAGGCCATCTAACCTGGTGGGCAAGGTGGGCTGCACCTCCCTCCTTTCATCTGAGCTTGGCCCTCAACACACATGTTTGCCCTTCTTGGTATTCACTTTAATCCAGTCCTTAAAAGTAGCAGCGTCTAAACGTGTTCACGCCACCCTGCCCCAAGCCCACACCACTCAGCCTGAGGCAGTGTGCAGCCATCAGGCGTGGGAGAGGCCGTGCCGTCGTCACCTTCCGGAGCACTTCTGGGGTCATGCCCCTTGTCGGTGAGACACAGAACAGTGCTTTCCTCATGGGAGCTTTAACAGCCGTGGTACGCAGTGCATGTAACGAAGCGGCCAGCCACACATGGTCGCAGACTCCTGCAAACGGGAAGTGCCACCCTCCTCAGGACTGGCACCCCTACCTTCCCTGTAGACAGCCCCCCAGGATTTCGAGGGGAAATGGGGATACAGATGAGATCTAATGTGTGAATCAGTCCTCATTCTCCTTCTTCCACCTCGGTTTTCTCTCACTGGCTCATCTTACCTTCTTCTCCCCAGTTTGAGAAAAAAGGCCTATCTCCAAGCCAACCCTCCACTTCATACTTCTGATCCCAGCCCCTCTGCCCACATTGGCTCCACCCACCGTTTTCCTTCCTTCAGTCTCTGTCTCCTGGCCCGTAAACACACACGGTCTCAAAGACACACCACCCTGGCGCTTCCCTCCACTCCTCTCACACTGCCCGCTCCGCCCTGACCCCATCGCCTCAGATCTGTCCCAGCTCCCGGTGACAGCTGGCTCTTCAGAGACTGAAGGCGTCTCTGATGACGCAAGCACACCATGTGGCACATAGGACAAGCACATACTGAACACATGCACCAACACCCTGCGCGGCAGACTTTCTGTGAGTACATGAGGGCTGTCCAACAGGAGTGTGTGTCCGACTTAGCTGGTCTGCTCAAAGAAGCAGCTCCAGCAGAAGACAAAGAAGTAACAACACAGTTTTAACTAATTTCACAATATCGTTCTCCTTAAAGTACCAAAAATCAAAATTATTTCTCCAGAAATGTTTAAAATTGTAGTAGTCTACACAAAAGTATTAACATATTCTTTACAGTAAAACAATTTGCAGGCTCGCTTGTTACAGTTTTAAATAAAAATCAATTTGTAACATCTGAATAATTTCCTGCCAAATAGAGCAAACAGTAATTTAATACAGAAACTGGAACTCAATGTATTTTGATGTCCTGAGCTACTAAAGTGACGCCAACGGGACATGCTAAGGACAGCTGAGAAACCAACATGGAGGTACCAGCTATTCTCCGACGAATGCAGAGGCCCACAGCAGGGAAGGATCTAGAATTTACGAAGGCCGCTCAAGCTGCCGTGGACAGATGGAGTGCGTTGCCATGCCCCAGAGTGAGGACGGCCAACCACCTCGTCTCTGATGTGCTCCTCTAGGCCGTGGCACTGGCAGCAGCTGGCGGGAAAGTAGCACACTCTTCCATGGCTGGCAGGGATCGAGGTCGCCACCGCCCTCGCCGGTGCTGAGGGAAGGAAGCCTGAGAGCACGCCAGTTCCCAGCCGGGGTTGGAGCTCCCGAAACAGTAACAGGGAGGCCCCTGAATTGACACTGCCAAGCTCTATAGTGGGAGTGACTCCACCACACATTTCACATGAAAACAGGGCAAGGGACTCATGAGACAGTGTCAGCTGGGGCTCCAGCTAGAATCTGCAGTTTTATTTCATAGCAGTTCAAGGGCGAAATCACAGGCAGGGGGCCCCTCCTGGCCCTGCCTTCATTTCCTGGCTGGCTTTGGGTCCAACATCCTATTTCCTGGAATACTAACACCTCACTGGCAGGGCAGGCACAGGAGTGCCCTGTGACCTGGGAGCACAGGCAGAGTGCACGCCCACCTGGGAGGGCTCCTTGGTGTCGGTGTGGGAGGTGCCCAGGAACTGGGCGGAGTCCCGGGGCCTGAGGCAGTACAAGTTCCTGGCGTCCTCCCATCACTCTGAGAGCATTCCTTGTCCCTTAGGTATGCATAGCTCCTCTTTGCAGGTGTCTTTTAGGCACAGGGGTGCTGCTCTCTCCCTCTGAGCATCTTATAGGACCCACTGGCCAGCCTCTGTCTGTGAACAAGGCCCACACCAAGGCTGGGTGGCCAGACCCAGCACTACACAACCATGAAAGACAGGGCCCAAGCGGGACCAAGAAACGACAGAAGGGAGGTGGCTGCCAACAGTTCAGATGACAGCATGTGGCCGTTCCCCCACTCAGGAGGTGCACGGGAGTGTCACCAAGAGGGGCAGGTATCCTTCAGAGACTGAAGGACTAGCAAGTGCCCTGGAATAGGGCAGTCTAGAACAAAATCTGTGCAGGCTGGAAGCTGCTGCACCGGCTCAACTCATCTGCTTCACACTGAGAGGCTGTGTGGCCGGTGGTGTGGAGACCAGTTTCCCGAGTGACTCTCCCCTCCCACCCCTGGAGTTGGGCCTTTTGAAATGACAGGTCACAGAGGCCACAGTCCCTGTACCTGGAAAGCCTGGCTGACTTTAGAAACTACCAGTTTCTGTGTCTCCCTGCCCCTGACTGACCCCCACGTGGCTGAGCACTCTGATTTCTGCCTTTACCCCTGGACCTGCTCTTGCAGGCCGACACTCTGAGCCCTGTGCTCAGCGAAGAGTATAGGTCACGGACTCGGTAAACCCTCCAGGACTGAGCCTTCCTCTCCTGGGAACTCGGTTTTCTCATTTATTTATTAACTCTCTCTTGGGAGAGGGTTTAACCAAGTGTCACTGTGTAAAGAAAATCGCCCCAGAGTAGGATGTATTAGAAATAGGGCTCTAACTAGGTGCAGACACCATGACAGCATTAGAGTAATTTACCCTGAGCATGGGTGGTAAGGGTTACTGTTTTGGTAACACCTGTAGCAAGGGCGACTTTTCACCGAACAGCCAGCATGTAGTGGGGCACGTGCTTAATGCTTCCTCCTTGGTGCTCACAGTGACCTCGGAAACATGTCGCCCCGCTTCGCAGCTGCATGAACAAATCTCAAAAAGACCAGGAGCTGCCTGACACCACACAGCTAGTAAGCGGCACCTCCACCGTTTGTCCCCAGAACGGGGGCTGAGGACAAGGCTCTGAGCTGCTCTGCACTTCACTGACAAGTGGCAGCAAGAAGACAAGCAGGAGCAAGAAGACAAGCCATCTGCAGGAGTGGGCAGGCGTCGTGAGCAGAGACAGCCCTGGGCCCTGCAGCACGGAACTATGTTCGACCGCCCAGCGCTCAACCAGGTCCGCACGTGCATGCCCCCCTGAGCCCAGCTAGGCGGAAAGCACCCCCTTCCCGCACTGCCTCCAGGTAAAGGGTGTGCCTCAGAGGGGTGTCTTACCTGTGCTGCTGTCCCCACTCTCCAGAGACGCTTTACTGTTTTCTGACGGATTGTTCATTCTCGAGTCTGCAATAAATCAGAGGTGAATGAAGTTTTTAAAAATTGAGGATGCAGTGAGGGGGCAAAACTGTGGCAGAGGAAAGTTTTGAGAATACTGACCAATGTCACAGCCCCACGGGGTGAGGGGACAGAGTCAGCACGAAAACACTGGAGATTCAAGAGTCCACCAATCCTGAAGTGACCCACTCATGAGTAGTCTAATTTATTTTAAGATTCTCCCAAGAAAGACAGCAGAAATCTAACCTAAAAAGTTTATAACAGTCTCTGATGCATAAAAGGAGTAGGTGCTTTATAATATAAACATAGAATATGTTAAAGAAACAAAATCCCTCACCAAGCAAAATATGTTATTACCAAATAAAGCTTCTTTGCCCACGAGCAGAGATGTTTGTTAATTACAACCAAAACAAACCGCTGGCAGCCCCGACAACAGACTGGACAGTACACTTGACAGAACAATGCACAGTACAGCCAAGGACAGTGTCTCCACGTTCATTCCAGCCCCCAACAAATTCAGCACGCATCAAAGTGATACGCAAAGTCCACGCCCCCATCATAAAGCGATACGAGTTGTAGCACAAGGCATGACAGACACATCTAATACTGTCAAGACTGAGAGACAGCCACACCCGCTCGCAAACGATGCTACCCTTGTATCCCAAATGAACCTGCTGGTGGGGTTCCTATCTTTCAGGGTTATCTGTTTCATGAAGATTTTCATAGTCAAAAGTTTTTATCAAGCAATATTAGGCATCCCGGAAGACAGGCAACAGACGAGAACAAGCGTGCCCTTCTTCTACTCCTCCCAAAGGGTAAGAACGCAGCATACATTAAATGTACACCTTATTCTACGTCTCCTGCAAACTCGAACTCAGCATGTTTATTTACAAATCAAACAAGTCTACTCTCAACAGTTCTGCCTTTTCCCACCAGGTTAAGAGCCATTTAACTACCAGTTAGTAGAGAATAAACACTTTAACTATGTTATATTTGATCTTTTCACCAAAGAGCACATTCTGTCATCTGTTTAATGTTTAAACAGGAGATCAAAGCAATTACTAGAGTCCCGCCCATGCTGTCGCAGCGGCATCATTCACACACGAGGGACTGGAACGCTGCAGAAGGAAGCCCCCTCTGTGAACTTCACACCCATCTGGAGGCTGTGGGCCCGCCGCTCCGACACAGCTTTTTGAACAGATAGATGCCTGTCCTAGGTGCTCACGTGGCTCTGTCACAGTTTGGTCTGTTCAGAAGTTCAAAGGGTTTGGATTCTTCTGTCTTCAGTCATAAATGAGGCTTGTTCTACAACTTCCTTCCCTGCACTGTCCAGAAAAATGCAAATCTCCTCTGAAAGTACACTAAGGTCTGAAAGAAACAGGTGTACGGCGTAGTGAGGATGAGCTTTCCAAATGATGTAGCCCAAATCTCATGAAAGTCAACAAAGACTGCAGCAAATGTAACATAATGTGCCATTCGTTCAGCACACACACTGCTCGATGCATCCTTTAGGCAGGGTTTACAACAGAGTGGGGAAAATGATGGGCCGGCTGACACTCACTGAAAAAGATAATTGTCTACACATACAAAATGGAGCAGGCATAATTCCTAGTAAGTCATGAACCTAACCATGTACAATTCACATCCTAATTTTCACATTCATAAATTAAAGATTATGTCATGGGTATCCTGTATGAATCTTCTAAGGATTTTCTATTGAATTGTCAAGAACTTCAAAACATTTGACAAAATTACTTCATGTACAAAATAACAAATAAAAATTCTGATTACCTGTACAACTATGGGAAGGCTGTTTAAACACTTATTGTTAACTAAAAAAAAAATAGATATAATTTCTAATTATAAAATATAATACTAAAAATGTTTCAAAAAGGTATTTTCCTTTCCTTCCTTGAGTTCCCAACTTAGTAAATGTAAGAGTAAATAAACACAGTAATTTCTTTTTTTATATTCTCTGGGCACTTTTAACCAACTGTGTAATGAGTCTAAAACACATTCTGCAAGTTGCTCTGGGGCTGAACAACTGACATCAGCTTGCTGGTTCATTCATTTGCCTTCACGCTGTGCAGACTTGACTGCTACCCTGGGTTTAGGCCACGCCTTCTCCCTCAGACTGCAAACATTTTCAGAATTATCATTTTATTCTAGCCTTGGCAACTGCAAAGGTGACGGGGATAGCCTCAATTTTTCAAATGGGAAAGACGGCATACAGGAAAAAAACCATTTGCCAAGGTTTGAAAGACAGCAAGGTCCTGGAGTTCCCGCCATCAATCTGACTCTGCTGGTGGCCAGACTGACCACAGGGGCCACCACCTTGCTTACGACAGGCAGACCTCAGCACGAACTACGGCCACCATGAGCCATCCTATGTCTACAACCAAAGTGGCTCAGTGTCGTTTAGAGCTTAGTTACCAAAGACAGTTTGCACAATCCAGCCAGACAGTCCTCACCCCAACAGTCCTGTTGTTCAATAAGGAAAACTCTAAAAATAGTCTTTCCAGGACTTAAACTTATTTTCCCAAAGAAGAGAAGTTAATTTTTGAAAAAGGAAAAAGCTAATATCAGTCAAAATTCAGAAAGTCCTGCCTCTGGGGTCTGGAACTCGACCCTCTGCCTGCTGGCGTTACCAGAGCAGCCACCCTGAGCCGGTGCTGCCAGGAGCCATCCTGCGCTGGGCTCCTTAATTTTCACCAAGTCCTTGGTTTTTACATAAGACATTCAAGCCAAGTATGCAAAACAGTTTTATTAACATACATATTATTTAGATACACTTCAGACCTTGTTTCAGATCTAGAGTTTTCAGAACTATATGAAATGCTTTCAAAAGAAATTAAAAAAAAAAAAACCTAAAAATCTCCATTCAAGTTGAATTCTAAATCCACACTATTTACTGATAATATCCTCTGAACCAGAAGAGCTAGTGGTAGGGAGGGACCTGTGCTTTGCAAATGCTCTCCACTTCCCGCTCCATCCACCTCCCCACCCCCCAGCAGCAGTGGCCTGTGCCATTAAATATTTCTGCATAGTCAACCGCAGCGCCGCTATTTCCATACCACAGCTCCTCGGTGAGAGCTGTGCAGTACCCACCTAGAGCAAAGTCACTGCAGTCCAGCATGGCTGAGAGGTCTTCTAGGTTCACACAGTCCGGGGCAGGGAAGAAACAGGTAGCAGTTTGGGTGGGGTCAGAAGGTACCACTATTTCTAACAAATCTAAGAGCACAAGGGTGGAAGGTGGAAAGTGGATGGGGAAGAAGCAACTACTTCAGTCACACCACAGCCATCTTCAACTGAATAAGGAAACTTCAGTTGCTCAGAGGAGTTTTAGTCTATCCTACCAGCGAGGACTGACATTGTCAAGGCAACTGAAGCATGAAAAGTTCCCCTTTTTGTAATAAAATAGAAACAAAGATTGCAGCTGGCAGTTTCCATAATGAAGCTTAATCAGTATGCGCGTGATTAGGGCCCTATGCAAATCTCTCCTCGTTAGCACAGCAGCCAGCACTTTGAAGTCCATGAACAATTCATTTACAGAATACACTGAAAGCACTCCCTGCATAATTTAAATCATTACATAAATATTTATCAGTCCATTTGCATATTAATTGGCAGTGCATGAAGAGAGAAATTATCTCCTGAGTGCCAGCATAATAATTAGGAGGATAAAATGAGATTTCTGCCAATGGCCTGGCTTCTCGGCCTGAACTTGTGATAGTGTGGTAGGGAGAGGGGAGGGACAGGAGACAGAGTTCTGTTAAAATGCCGCTGAAATGACACGTACAAATTAGAGACAACTCTACAGACTTAAGCACCTTTCATCTTATTCCTGCTGGCAACAATGACTTCAGTAATAAGGGGATTTGCAGAAGCCTTTCCACACAACCCAAATAACCCCAAGGAAACAATGAGCAAGGTGGAGGCAGAGCATAGGGTGCGGGCGGCGCTTGCCCGCTGATGGGGACACGTCCGAATCTGACAGCACCCACAGGGGAAAGTGCTCTTCACCACACGGCCACGGCACAGGTCCGGAGGCAGGGCAAGACCCACAAAACTGCTTCAGGAGAGGGCGGCACTGGGGCACTGCTCTTTCCACTCCACAAGCGAGGGCGGACTAGGTCGGCCAAACTGCCACACGGAGTGTGCGGGAGCCTTCCCCATCACTCAGTCTAAAGAGCAAGGCAGCTGGTTCTGTACGACAATTGTCAGAAAACGCGGGCCCTGTAAATTATTGAATTACTTAGTATTTCAAGCAAATTCTACTTAACAGATATGAATATATACGTGTGTATGTATAAAACCCTACTAAACAATACATCTATTCAATTTTAACTGAATTTACAGGGTAAAACATCAATCTCAATATGACAACATTCCACTTGAATCATTATGGGTGGTTCAGAAGATTTATAAAACCACATGAAGTAGACATTATTATCTCTTTTAAAAATAAGGAAACTGTGCCCTGGCCAGTGTAGCTCAGTTGATTGGAGCATCATCCTATTCACCAAAAGTGTGCAGGTTCGATCCTCAGTCAAGGCACATGCCTAGGTTGTGGGTTCAATCCCCGGCTGGGGCGTGCAGAGAAGGAAATGGATCCCCGTCTCTCTCTCACATTGATGTCTCCCCCCATCCCACGCTTCCTCCCCCCCTAAGACCAAGGGAAGTATCCTTCTGTGAAAGTACTCTCCAGTGAGGATAAAAAATGACATCGAGCCACAGAGAGCTGGAGCGCTCCACCCAACATCACACAAGTCGCACATGTCAGACTGTAAAGCTGGGCCTGGCTGACACGAAAATCTGCACTCTTGGCTCTTACACATGATGGACACGTTGAAGGTTAAGGGACTCATGGGCATGGGGACAGGGGCCTCAAATAAGGCAAGACTAAAATAGCCTGTTTTCAGTGTAGCGTGTGGTGAGAAGACCAACAATTGGTGACAAGGATTTGGGTTTAAAAGTCAAGTGTGTGCAGATACACAGAAGCATGCAGTGGACTGAGGCGCATTCCCAGGAGTATTATCCCATTAATAACTGCTTTGATTTTGAACCAGTCTTTGAGCACACCAAGTGTCTGATTTCTAAAAATATGTCAACTTTTGCCAACACTAGGGTTGAAACTGAACTTGACATGCATGTGAGAAAATGAAAGACAAGATTTTTATACAGGATTTTAAAAAGATTTCCTTGCAAGTCAAAAACAGTGTGGAAGAGAACCAAGCACCTCAACTTCCGGATCAGCACTCTGTCCATACTACCAGTTTCTCTCGTGCAAAGGCACAAAGAGCCTACGAGGGGAGGGCAGGGGAGAAACGCAGCGTTGCCACCTGGGACCCAGAGACCTAAGTTCCTTCCCCTCTCACCCTTGACCTCCTCATCTGCACCACGACAGTGTCTTGCTCATGAGGTGGCCATCAGGATGAGTGCACTTGGCCTCTCAGGGAGACTGTGCCAGGGAGACCTCAAGGCATGAGACAGACATGGGACAGCTTCCAAGAGCAGCAACTGTATTCATTCACAATTTATAACACTCTATATTAGAACAAGCAAGGCCAGAGTATGGAGCAGAAGACAAGTCTCCAATGAGGTTTAAGGCAGAATGTACTGGGCTATACAAGCTCAGATCGGTGGTGGGGAAAGATGGGCCCCATGATGAATGTGACTGGAACACAGGAAACGCCAATAAGTGTTTCCTCCCCTTCCTGTCCGCCTCATGGCGTTTCACACACACTGCCTGTGCCTGCAGAGCACCTCTGCCCCTCCCCAGCCACCTTTCCGTGCCATCTGCAGGGATGCTTTGAACGCCATCAGTCCTGAAGCACCACCAGACAGCTAGCGCCAACCCAAGAGGTCTGCTGACCAGTGCTGCGCAGGGCCAGGACTGAGCAGTGCTATGACCACCTGCTCGGCCCAGGGTCCTCTGCAGGGAGGAGCGCTCTGCACATCAGCGGGCCTGCTGCTCTCTGGGGGCTAGCGTCCAGAGAAGCACCCCTGCACTCTACTGCAAAACACCCTCTGCATGCCAGGAGCAGGGAGGGGGCCAGAGGAGGAAGCGGCCTTGACAGGCAGCGAGCCAGGGTGACAGGAAGCCTCACTCTGGTACAATGCAAAGGCCAGCTAAACGCACTTTCTGCCACCCTTCATCTAGGTGCACTGTGCATTCCAGAGGGCACCTTTAAATCCCACCAGACTGCCCAGGCCCCCAGCCACCGCACAGCGAGGCCTGAAGGAAGGGAGCTGACAGACGGACAGCTTTGCTCACAGTCTCTAATGTTCCCCACGTGTGGTCTCTGTTTGAAATATTAGAATAAAACAGGACCTAAAAGGTCACCCTTAAAAAAAATCTGGAAGTTTGTGGGATTGTCAGTCATTTACAGTTCAGTACGAAGTAATCCAAATCAACTGCTTTCATTTTACATCTAGTTTAGGAGTTGATATGTGATGTAATGGTTGTTTCCACTGGGAAAGACAGCAATAAATACTCTTATAATCTTATTTCATAAAAAGTAAACTGAGGCCTAGATCAGGCCTTTTAAGTCACTTATTATTAAGTGGCAGAGAAAGGAGGGGTAGGGATAGGGGACTGGGACAAAACAAGGAGGCAGGAGAGGAAAACAAAACAAAACATGCCACAACTCTTAGTCCATGAGGCACGTCTGTAGTTGGATCGTTGAGCAGAAAGGTCGACTTAAAATAAATGCCATACAACCACTATGTACACCTTTGACATCTCATTTTAATGCGAAGTTCATGAATGCACACTCATTCCCCAATTTTCTGTTGTTGGACCATAACCTTTGCTTTGCGTTTGGGACCACTAATTGCATCTTTTCTTCTTCTTGGAAGTTTCAGGAAACAATGCTACTTCCTAGACGCAATGCACTCTGCTATGTTCTAATACATTTTTCTAAAGTGCTTTTTTCAACCTACTAAGTTGACCTCATGACCCACAGATGGAAAACTGCTTTAAAAATAAGACAAGAACTTAAAGGACATGTAAAGCCATCTGACTGAGAATCTTTTTCATTCTTTTTTCTTTTAGAATAATTGATTCCTAAAATTTTACAGCTTTTCTATTCAAGTCTAATTCAACAGCATTTTTAGTAATTACCCTTTATCAAATCTTTTCAAAGCACTGAATTTTTCACAGAAACATCGTCTTTCTTCCTTGGTTCATATAATGACTATTTAAATTGTATAATTAAAACAAGTAGCACAACAGACATGGGGCACAGCCCAGTCCACGACTCTCAGCCACCATAGCGCCCACTGGTGGAAGCGTGTCTGCAGAGACTGCTAAGCTCAGGGCGAGCCCTCAGGAGGCCGTGGGGTGGAGATGGCACCCAGTCTGTCCATCCAGTTGGCTGTGAAGCAGGGGTTTGTGGAGAAAGACCCCACACCGGAGGCAGCGAGGGTGAAATGGCACAGCTTCTGACTCCCCCTTCAGCCAGTGCTCCCTTGTATTTCCACAGCCATGGGCACGGCTCCTCAGCTGCCCCATCTCACACTAGGGCAGCCATAAGCACATCATCACAGAGTGCAATCCCAAAGCTTAGTTGTGAAAGCGTCCCTGTTGCGGGGCTCTGCTAGAGTCTTACCACTTCCCCACCCCCACCAGGCTTGCCCATCTGATCCTCTCGTCTGCACATCCGTGGCTGTCTGCCTGCACTCCAGTTTCCCCTGGTCACTGAGCTGGGCTCTGACGCATTCGGCAAGCGCTTCCTCAGTGCTGCCCAACGCTGGCGTGGATGTGGGGGATATGGCCGCTGAGCCACAGATGCTCACAACGGAGCAGGAGAGAGAACCACTGGACGATCATCCAAGTAAGAAACCACAGAGTGCGACCACTCCACGGAGGAGGAGAACACATGTTGGCTAGACACCCATGGCCACTGCTGGAGTTCCTCCGCTGATGTCCATTTCTTAAACCTATGAAAAACAGGCTTTGTTTTCTTTAAAACCATATGATGCTTTGATCATTGCCATGCATTTCCGAACCATTCAGTTTCGTTTCCGATGCTGGTGATTGATGACTTCTCTCTTAATCTGTCTTCAGAGATTTGCGTGGCAGCACAAGGGTGACGAGCGTCCCAGAGTTCTGTGTGAGACTTAAAATGCATTCTCCCACTCAACTAACAACAATGTTCTCTAAACTAATCAGTGTTCTCATTATGTCTTAATACATTAACAGCACAGCGGCATTCGCTCCTCAGCCTTTACGCTCAGTCTGCCCAAGTGCCCTACCTCTCTGTACAACCTGTGAGAAGCCCGCCTGCCCCACAAGGGCAGGGTCCCGCATCATGACCTCGGATCTCTGCTTCCCCCCACTGTAAAGTAACTACATGGTTCTCTGGGCCCCGCAGCAATTACAACACCCCTCTCTCATGTGTGACTTTCTATTCTGAAATGATTAGGTATGTGCAGGAATTGGTAAAGACAGGTCCACACACCCTTAACCCAGCTCCCCCCATGGATGACACACTGTGTAACTATGGTCCTCTTCCAAATTCTGGAAACTGACTATACACGGTGTGTATAGATCCATGTTCTTCTCCTGCCACATGTGTATATTCGCATAACCACCTCTACAATCAAAACACAGAACTATTCACCGAAGACATCTCCCCTGCTACCCTGTGACAGGTATGCCCACTCCTCTCCCCAGGCTCCTCCTCAGCCTCGACAACCACAAATGTCACCCGTTCCCACAACTCTGTCATTCTGAGATGTCACACACGCAGAATCAGACAGCGCAGGCGACCGACCATTTGGGGATGGCATACTTTACTCAGCACAATGCCTGTAAGACCCATCCAAGTTGAATGTCTCAGTAGTTTGTTCCCTCTCACTGATGGACAGGGCTCCATGGCACGGATGTCCACAGCTAGCGAACCATGGACCAAGAGAAGGGTTTGGGGCAGTCCCCAGGTTGTGGCTGGTACCAAACAGCTGCTACAAAACTCCACACGTGGGACAGACGTGGAGGGGAGCACAAGCCCCACCCTGGGAGAAGGCAAGTGCAAAGAAAGCCCTAACTAATAAGTGACCCCCACCTATGGCATGGAAAGCACATTTGTGTACATATTTTTTTGTGGACATAATTTTTATTTCTCTGGGATAAATGCACAGAAATGAGGCTGCTAGGCCATACCCTAAGTGTATGTTCAGTTTTTAAAGAAATTTCCAAATATTTTCCAGAACAAATGTCCTGTTAATGCCCCACAAGCAGTAGGATGGCTCCATCTCCCCAAGTCTGCACCAGTGGGCGGCACAGTAGCTGCTGTTTGTTTGGCTGCTGACGGGGACGCGGGGGGCCCCCGCGGCTGGTCTTGGTGTGCACAGCCCTAGTGGCTAGTAACGCCAAGCAGCTTTTTATGAGCCTGTGAGCCATCCATAGATCTTTGGTGACACATCTATTCCTTTCTTTTGGGTTTTTCTAAAAACCTCTATTTTCCAATGGGCTGTTTATTTTTTGTTAGGATTGAGTTTTAAGAGTTCTTTATCAGGTATATGTGCTTTGCAAATAATTTCTGCAAGTGAGAAGCTTGTCTTTTGATTCTCTTCAGAGTTTCAATAAAGTCTAATCAATTTTTAATTTCATCAACTCAGTTTTAGTGTCACGTTTAAAAACTCTGGACCAAGCCCTACGTCCTGAAAATACTCTCCCATGTCCTTTTCCTAATGTGTCGGGTTTAAGATACAAGTTTTATTTTTAAGTCATTTGTCAAAGAGTCTGCCCTTCCCCATTGAACTGCTTTTGTACATTAGTCACAAGTCAGCCAGCTACACTTGGTGGGATCTACTTCTAGGGTTTCTACTCTGTCCCATTGGTCCATGTGTTGATCACCCCACCAGCACCCTCAGGCTTGACTCCTACAGCAATAAAACAAATTTTGAAACTAGAGACTGATTCCTCCCACTTTATTCTTCTTTTTCAAAATTTTGTTAGCTATGCTAGTTCTGCTGCATTGCCATATTAATTTTAGAATGTCATCTATTAAGAAGTTTGCAGGGATTTTGATCAGAGCTGCGCTAAACCTGCACATCAGAGTCTGGGGAGAAATGCGGCTTCCTATGCTCAATGTTGGAACCCGCGGACCCGGCACATCTCTCCATTTCTGTGCCCTCCTGGATCCCTCCCATCAGCAACTTTGGAATTCTCAGTATGAGTCCTGAACATGTTCTGTAGGATTTAAAACTAAGTAGTTCATTTTATTAGCCATTCCTTTAGGGTAGGTCTGCTGTCAACAAATTCTATTTCCCTTCCTCTAAGGATGTCTTCATTTCCTGTTTGTTCCTGTAGGATACTTTTGCTGGATACAGAACCTGGAATTTTTAGCTCCTTTACACTTCAAAAATGGCATGCCAATGCCTCCTAGCCTCCATGGTTTCTTTCTTTTGTTTTCTTTTTTCCGCTGTGTGGCCTGCTTCAGTGCTTGCAGCCCATGGGCAGAGGCTGCTCCAGGGTTCTGGGCCAGGGTACTCTGGCACGGGGGACTACGGCCTCCACGGTTTCCAGTGAGAAATCCACTATCTCCAGGATTGTTTTCCCCATAAGCAAGGTGTTATTTCTCTCTCGCTATTTTCCAGATTTTCCCCCAAAGGTTAGAAACTCAGTTACTTCTAAGTGAAATCTACCTAACGTCAGCCCAGCCTACCAGGTGAATGCTTGGAAGTGTGGTGCTGCAGGCCTGTGTCACTACACCACAGCTGCTGCTTGCGACGCTACCCTTCAACATGGCCTCTTGGAGAGCCCAAGCAAAGCGCTCAGCACCTGTTCTGAACCGAGTCCCCCCACAGGCCTACCTGGCAGTCCCCACCATGTGACCTTCCTGGAAATAGGGTCTTTCAGATGACAAGATGAGATGAAGTCATGAGAATAGGCCCCATCCAGCATTATTGCTACCCTTCTAAGAAGGGGAAACTTGGAGCAGACACCGAGGAAGAGGGGCATGGCAGGAAACAGACGCCCCGGCTTCCCCGCACAGCCTTCCTAGGAGCCAACCCTGCGGGCCCCTTGCTCACAGACTTCCGGCCTCTGGAACCGGGAGAAGGCGCACCTCTGCCGTTCAGGCCGCCAGCTGTGGTGCTCAGTGCGGCAGCCCAGGGCCAGTGACACAACAGTTGAGCCTTCGTTTCCTCACTGAAAAACTGCTGGTTGTTTTAAAAACTGAGATGGGGCTATAAGCTATTTTTTAAACAATCAGGAATTATTGAAATGATAATGATATTATATAATCTCTTATTAAATACTTAATAAGCATAAGATTTTTCTCCTGTTATAATAAAAATCTTTAGGTAATGCTCTTGAAAATTTCCATGTTTTTTAACTACCTCTCAATTGGTAGGCCGTCTGTACTGTGTACATGGTAAGCACAGTGCGTTAATAATGCTGGGACTGCCTGAGCATGGCTGAAGTACACGGGGTGTTTTTCCTACCTCTTCTCATGCTTTAGTCCTAAAATCACATTTCTTAAGAAGTTTACATTTTCTTTTGAAAACCTAAAAAGAACACTTTATGGAAGTAAGACTGAAACACAAAAAGCTGTACATATTTAATACATACAACCTGCCAAGTTTGGAGATGAGTATGTACCCATGAGACCACAATTAAGGCCATAAAATTACCCATGACCTCCAAACATTTTCTTTTGCTAGCCCTCCCCTCTTCATGAATTAAAAAACTTTTGTGCGTGGTAAGAGCACTTAACAGAAGATTGACCCTCTTACCAAGTTTTAGGTATATAATACGGTATTGTTACTATAATCTTCTGAAAACTTAAAATTTGATTCCTCCATAAAAAAAAAAGAAAATACCCAAACTGGCCACCCCAGCACTGGATGCCTCCCCAGCTGGATTCAGGCTCTGAGATAGTCCACAGCACTGGCACTGCCAAGAGCAGGTGACCAAGACAATGGAGGGTTGAAGCTGACCGAACAGAAAGCAGGACATCGTTTCAGACAGAAGGTTCTCTGCTCTACTGCCTGGACCCCAACCCTCCATGAACGCTAACTATGCTGGCACGTGGGTGGGTATGTCTAGCAGGTGCCCAGCAGGGTAGGAATTCAATAATGGTGAGCTGCTCAGCCCTGCCCATCTCCTTCCCTCCTAACTCAGAGGTGATGAGCAGCTGCAAGGGATGCTGGGAGAAGTCAAGCAACTCTCTAATCTCTGCATAACATCAACAGCATCATTACGTTTCATATCATCTCTGCAAGATCCAGTTAGTAAGAAAGAATTTAACTGGAAAAACAATAAAATCCATCAATGTATCTCACCTTTTAGAAGCCCTGACATGACTCCCCCAAATAAAAAGGTTCCAGGCAGCCTAATGTACATTACTCCTCATTTTGAACAGATTGGATTAAAATGCACACACATTACAATTCTGTGCTATGAAATCTCCACACTGCTAGCAATGAAACAGCTACGTGACACAAGCTACTCAAATGTATACTGAAGATCTCATGCCTACATTCTGTGCATCCCGCCCTCTTGGCCAGCCAGGTGGTAATTTGATGAAAGACTCCTGGGGAAAGGTGAATTTCAGATTTGAGGGCAGATATAGATTCTCCTAATCTGGGCAAACTCAGGTACTCTGGGCATTTCGCTAAAGAAGAAGAAACTGTCTTTAAATAACTCTGGACATTACAATTCCATTTAAGATAATGAGCTTTTATTTATGCCCAAGCCAGACACTTGAAATGTTGCATTAATTTCTAATAATACTCTTTGCTGTAGCACCAACTTACGAAACTTCTGTGGCACCTGACAGTTAATGAAGGCTATTACACTGTTGTTAATAGGGAACACACTGGATGCAGAATAAAGAAAACCTTTGTCTCTGTTCCTGCATGAACACTTGCAGTAAAGCAACAGGAAAACTTGTGTCAACTGTCACTAGGGTATGTTTATTCTCTGAGGCTTGTTGAGCCAAACTGAAGGTACTCGGCAGAGAAGAATGTTTAAAGGCACTCTAGGAGTCCAAATAATGTGTCGATTCTGATCTCCTCTCTACACTGGCTAGATGAGCTTCCAGAAGCAGATCACTTGACTTCTCCGCTCTTCACTTAGGTCAGTCTGTAAAGTGATCAAATGTAAGCTATCATATTCCGATGACTACATTGATCTATAAAGCTACTGTTGACAAAGTACTTGACTTAAACCACCACACAAGGATTACTGCTAAAGTGATATTATGACAGAATAAACCCTATCAGCATTAATTTCACAACTTTTTCTAAAGAAGCCGGAGCCTAACCGAAGCACAAGGGCCAGCCCTAACTGCCTGCTATTGCGGGCTGGGCTTAGGCACTCCCAGCAACACTCGGTCACAGCAGCCCGCGTGGGTCACACAAGCTTCAGAGTCAGATGTGAAACACACAAACATCTACATGTAGTGGGTCATTTCCACAGTCATTCCACAAAGTTAAAGGCAGTCATCGTGACACCTGGATTTATCAGATGCTACTAAATTAAGAGATTATATTAGCAGAAAAATATTCACCAGGCATAGAAAGACTGCATTCTTTCTTTGAACTGATTCATTGAAAACTGAGAGTAGTTGGGTGGTTAGAAAGGCAGGAAAGTAAGCTAGCACCATAAGGGGAGCACCACACCCGGGAACAGGGACTGGCTGCCCCTAAGGGATGCTAGCTGCCCGGGTGGGGGGTCCCTCTCCTGTCCACTGCCTCTCCTACAACACAGGGACTGGCAGCTGCCCTTACTCAGGAATGTGAAGGCCAATTGGAAAAGTCCCTAGAATATGTATCCTCAGGTACTCTTTCGTAAAGCTGGACAGAACGGCCTACTTATTGTGTTCTTTAAAGGGTCCATTTCTTTTCGTTTTTAAAGATTTTATTTGTCTATTTTTAGGGAAAAGAAGGAAAAAGAGAGAGAAACATCAATGTGTGGTTGCCTCTTAAGCACCCCCTACTTGGGGCATGGCCCACAACCCAGGCATGTGCCCTGACTGGGAATCAAACTAGTGACCCTTTGGTTCACAGGTTGGCGCTCAATCCACTGAGCCACACCAGCCAGGGCCAAAAGGGCCTATTTTACTAACACACACACACAACCCCGAATTCAACATGAATCTCCCTCCAATCTACAAGTATCTATCTACTTCAATTAGCTTTGGATATACAAGTCTGTCTGGAAAAAGTCCAGCTATTGTTAACATAATGAGAACAGGTCGTGTAGCATCAATGTAGCCTGGAAATCACGAGAGTGGACTGGAATACACATGTGTGAACATGATGACTCCACTGTACTAGTCAGTAGGGGCTGTAGATACAGCTGAGTGAGCATGTGTACTGTGTGGCCATTGCATTCAAAATGACTGATGGAGTAGACAACAAATGTGCATCAAATTTTACATTAAGCTTGAACATTCCTCTGCAGAAAGTATTGGGATGATTCAGAAGGCTGCATCTATGGGCAGCTGGTGATTGGCAGCTTCATCACGACAACGTGCCTGCTCACGCATCATGTCTTGTGCAGTTTTTTGGCAAAACATCAAATCACCCAAGTGACTCAGCCCTCCTACAGTCCAGATTTGGTGCCCTGTGACTTCTGGTTTTCCCAAAACTAAAATCACCTTTGAAAGGGAAGAGATTTCAGATAGTTGGTGATATTTAGGGAAATACAACAGGGCAGCCAATGGCTATCGAGAGAACTGTGTGAGGTCCCAAGGTGTCTACTTGAAGGGGACCAAGGTGTCATTGTCCTATGTACAACGTTCCTTGTATCTTGTTCCTTCCATTTATCTTTTCAATAAATGTCTCTATTTTTGATATTACATGCCTGGATACCTTCTGGACAGATCTTATATACCTACATAATAGGCACAGATGGATTGATACACGTTGCTATCACTGTAAAGTATTGAGAAAAGGTACAAGATCATTTTGTCTGTAGAAAATGAGGAAGGTCACCACTTGGCACACAGATGTGGAAATTCATTCTTCATCATTGGCTGACTACCATACTCTGCTACAAGGCCCCTGAATCTGGACCAGCAGTGAGTTGGGCAGCTATAAGCAAGGACGAGGGTTGGTACATGTGCTGACTCTTAATCTGCCATGTTTGAATTGCTGTAACTAATCAGTATGAATTAGTAAATAGACCAAGTGATATGACTAATAAAAACCACCTATGTTTTTTATATTATTGTACTCAGGGCTCATGTACAATAACTAGTCCATATAAATTTTCCTATACACTTGTGATGTTTCTAACTATTTCATGAAAATGAATCAAGTGAAGTTGAACAGTGCAAACAAAAATCAAATACGCAAACAGTTCAAACTGTCTTCTTAAAAAAAGTTATTTTTGTAACAGAAGGGAATCATACTATCTTATAACACATAAAAGTAAAGGTCAACATGAAATTCTGCCACAATTCTCCAAGAGTGGGCAAAAGTTTATTAAGATGCGTGATAACATTCTACAACTGAAAAGAAAAAAACTGAATTCTTCCTCTCTTGGAAGAAAAAGTCCAATTTGTATGCATCTTAAGTTCTTTAAAAAAATTTTTTTTAAAAATCATCAAATTGTAAGAGGATTTGCCTAAAACAAAACAAACAACACCTGGAGACAAACATGCAGAACGAACCTAAACTTCAGCACTCTCCCCCAAACCCTCTGGAGCAGAAACTGTAACAAATAAGGAAAACCCGCCCGCCCTCTCCCCTTCCAACCAGTGTGAGGGTGACAGACTTACACACTCCCCACTTGCGCCCCCCTGGCTGGCTGTCCACTGGCTCACCTGGAGCCCTTTGACTCTTCTGAAATCCAACCCCCACACTGACTTAAACCAGATGCAAATGAGCCAGGTGTGGCCCTTGCTGCGGCAGTCCCAGTTAGACCCTACCCAAGTCCCTGCAGAAGTGTGCACAGCTGGCAAGGGCAACGCAGCTGTGCTGGCCTCGGACTCGCTGAGCAGGTTTCAGTGCTCAGTGAGTGAAATAACAATTATTCCTTGTAAAGAACAAATATGGCCCTGGCTGGCGTGGCTCAGTGGGTTGAGCACCAGCCCTGCAAACCAAAGAGTTGTTGGTTCGATTCCCAGTCAGGGCACATGCCTGGGTTGTAGGCCAGGTCCCCAGTTGAAAGGCAATCACATATGGTTGATTCTCTCCCTCTCTTTCTCCCTCCCTTCCTCTCTCTCTAAAAATAAATAAAATCTTTAAAAAAAATAAAAGAACCAATGCTAAAACAAACATACCCATCTTTGCTTGAAACATCAAGCAAAAAAATAATGCCAGTCTTTTCCTCACCCAGAAGCAGCTTTCTGTCCGGCAGCAGTGACACGTGTGTGTTGAGGAGTCACAGGATGCCAATTACCAAATGGCGATGGTTCTTTTACTAAAGAAATAGAATATTTTAAGATAGTATTCCCTGTGGGTCACGTATTGTTATGAACAACACCCACAGAGAGAGAGAAACAATACAAAGTCCAATCTGAACAGCAGTAAATATTGTGCATCTTTTACTTAAATAAACTGAGTATGACCATTTGGTGGTTTTACTTGAAGCTATGTTTTTGCAGCGGGGACTCTCAAAGGGCAGTGCCTGGATCAGCATCGCCAACACACCTGGAAACACCCTCCAGTCTTGGGCTCCACCTCAGGCCCTCTGAGCCAGACTGCGCAGGAGACCCAGCAGCCTGGGCTCCACAAACCCTGCACAGGAGTCCGAGGCCAAGGTCTGAGTACCACGACTCACTTGCATGTCCAACTTCCGAGACTGAAGTAGGAAACAGAAAAGGCAACGCCTTCTCTCACTCTGAGGCACTAACGAGGCGCAGCAGCAGAGAACAAAACGCAAAGGGGAACTCAATGGCCCCCAAACGGAGTCTGCTGGCTAGTATCTCCTGGTCTGGAAGACACGCAGAGAAGAGAGGCTTGTCACGTCCTTCCCATGCACGACAGGCACCGAGAGAACTTGGGTACCTTTGTGATGACTCAAGGGCACAGTGTCCCTGCACTCATGACAGCCACTACTGTCCCTAACTCACTTCCAACCACTGAGGCCTGCAGACTCGGGGCAGCAACCTGACCATTTATTCCTTTATGATAAGAAAATAACTTTTCTAAGATGTTCTACATGCATGTAGGGATGATTCTGAAGTTTAAGTCATAAATTCTAACATCCTTCACTGCTACTAGTAAGAACTTAAAAAAACAAAACCATACAAGGATGGCAATTCTTCCTTAGTATCCAACCCTGAGAGGCTGCCTTCGTCGGCTAGGACATACTTCTTGTCCCCTGGGCCTTCAGTGCACCCATCCACAAGTCTCCCTGCCTCCTGTAAGACATGAGTAGCGCTTCAAAGAAACAGCTAAGCCAGTGACATGGAAGTGACTAGAGATGAACAGAGATCTAATGGAGAAAAAATGCTGGGCAAATCAAACATGGCCAGTGCTCTTAGTATTGATGAATTCAAGCCAACTGAACAGTTCTCTGCAGCTCAAAATTAAAAATAAGCTGCTAAATACTTTCAGTATCATACCTGCAAAATGTACTTTTAAAACTATATTTTTAAGTTAATTGAAGACCAGTCACAATAAAAAAACCATAAAGTTCAAAGGAAGTGTTTGTTTGCTCATGCCCAGGACTGTTATGTAATCTGTCTGATGACAGGACACAGAATGCAACTTTCTCTCTGAGGTCAGACTCAACACTGCACACAGGCAGGAAACAGAGAGAAGAGATTCCGGGTTCCGCAGAAGGCCTGGGCAACTGTGTTAGGAGGGTGATAATGTAGGTGTGATAAGTTATGGTTTTCATTTGAACATTTCACCTACGATGTCATATGGTGTGCTTGAGTGTGATAGTTATATCACCGAATGACATGCTTATGATTTTGTAATAAAAGATTTTGTAATTAAAAAGTGGTACTGTTTGTGCCAGGCCCTGTATTGGACTTTACTGCTGGTTATCATTTTCTTTCCTTAAATTAGAAAATGCAAAAATTTTAGGGATGTTTTTAATTTAATGTTCAAGGAATGTTTTCGCTTAAGGAGAAGATTCAAATCTCAATTTCTAAGCTTGATGTATTTCCAGTACTTATTTTTCAGGAAAAGAGAAATGCGTGAGAAAAAAAGTGTGTGGTCATGATTGCATCCCACCCTATACCAATGCAGTGACAGAATGAACTCAAGTGGGAGATTCTGATTGACAGGCCCCCTCAGGACACCCTCAGTGCCTTCTCACGGTAACAGTGATCTCGAAGTATCATCTTTGTGCCACCAGTGGGCCATAACTGATCCAAAAACACCGATCCTGTCCGAGTCCAGTCTGCACAGGCGCAGTGCATGCTGGTCACCATTCCCACTCTCTCCACTTGGAGAAGGGCAATGACATTCAGCCAATGGCCTCAGCTCAAGGGAAGGACATTAACTACAGTCCCACAGCTATCGACTTATTCTGGAATGGACTAGTTTTGGAATGAAATGTTCTGGAATGAAACGGCAGTTATCTTTCACTCCATTCTGGCCACTGAAATCAAGGAAAGAGCTCCTGGGCCTTTCCAGGCGGCTGTCCTCACTTTGCACAGAGAACAGAGTGGCTCCTCTCCCTTCTCTGGACATGAGCAGGAAGCACATTTCCCTGACTGCTGGCAGCTGTTTTGCAGCCTTGAGGAAAGGAGCCTGAGGGCAAAGCAACACCGGTCTGGTCCTACCACCCCTACAGCTTCTGGCCTCTCGGGCGGACAGCCAAGTGGATTCCCTTGTGCTTCAGCCGGTTTCAGTCTCTACTACCTGAAGCTAAAAGCAACCCACGAGTGACAAATATGTAAATTATTACGACTAATTTGGTACTCGTAAATTAAAATTAGAGTTTTCAGACTATATAAGAATTTGTTTTCTGATAAAACATGTGGCTGCCACATAATGTTTGGCAACTTTGAAAAACTCCCATTGTACATGCGCATCCTAGACAAGCTGTAATTTCCCAAGTCTGGTCTTACGATTCGCACGCGGTGGTGTTACATTATGGTTTTCAGCCTCACTCTGCTCTTCCCTGCACATCAGTCTCACTCTACACATGCACACGTGCACCTACATTACTGGTTGACGGTTTTCCAAAGGCTTCTGCACCTCCAGAAAACCACAGTTGTTCCACGTGAGGTCAGGCCAGCGAAGCCATCACATGAACATGCTGTCAGCGTGGACGGTACCACAGGCACAAGCGCTCCGCTCTTCCGGGCCTCACAGCCCTCACAAGTCCTACTCCCTTGACCCCAGATACTCCTGCCCAGGTGGCTTCTTCTGGCTATTCAAGTCTGTCTGAATGTCATCTCCTCGGCAAGGCCTTCCCCAACCAGTCAGTCTAAAAAGCATGCTCCTTCCCAAGTCATTGCCACGTCACCCTGCTTTATTTGCTCCCTGTCCTTCTCCTCACTGTAAAACACCAAGCTCCCTGGGCACAGGCACCTCAGCAGTCCCATCCACTGCCACCTCAGTGCACAAGAGGGCCTGACGGGTGCCCTGAACTGGGTGTTAAGTGGACGAACGGAGTCCATCGGCTCTAGGGATGCCAGCCTAGGTCTACAGCAAAGCTCCCTGAAGGAAGCAATTTCTACAAGAGACAGGAGTATGTGCTGAGAAAACCTATCTACTGATTTTGAGGACAGGCAGCCCCTTTAACAAAATCCTACTATACTCCTGATAGCATATCTGAATTTCAACAGTTAAAAATATTTTTAACCAGCAAATACTTCTTTTGTAAAATCAGGGCCATAAGGGAGAAGAAGTAGCTTCTGCTTTGTGCTGTTCTGGGCCACTTAAAGAGTGCTAAACTCTATCTTATTCATTCTGTTTAGGTTTCCCCTAGATTAGCATGGGTTTTCAGAAGCAATAAATTTAGAACTGTATTCTAGTTCACTGATGTGAAATCTGAGAACACGGTGAGCAGAAATTCCAGATTCCAATTATAAATCCAGACTGACATTAGGTTCTTGGTAAATGGGGAAAACTTAGTTAATACCTAAATTAAAATGTGCTCAGCAGCTTATAAATAAACACAAAGCTTCTAAGAAACTCAGTCACTCCAAACCACATCCCAGAGTGCAACTGTGCCTCTGAACTCTGCAAAGCAAGGCGACTCCTGGAGGGAGTCTTACCGAGATTCGGATTCCAGCTTCTCTTAGAAAAATTTGGAATAAGAAGCCACTTCCTCTATTTGCCTCAGTTGAACAAGAAAACACACTATTTCAGGAAACTGATGAATCATTTATGTTTTAGTCAAGTACTTACTATGTGCCAAGGTCTTAAAACAGGTGTGTGGCGTTTACTTAGATTTCCTCTTGTTACCAACTCCTGTGCTCATCATTCTCTCTTGCATCCCAATCTTTCCTCCAGAGTTGATGTTCCGCCCTTCATTAAGTACATCCTCTGGAACGTCCTTTAGCATAGGTATGATGGGAGCCAATTCAGTGTTCATTTGTGAGAAAATGTCATTTCATCTTTATTCTTGAATGAAAGTGCAGCTCGGGAAAGTGTTAAGGTTGGCAGTTATCACTTCTCAGCACTGCTGAACCCATGGCCCTTGGGCTCCCACTGCCACCAGCACGGAGCGGGGAGGGGGATGCCGCTCCGTCACGGGCACGTGTCTGTTTCTCCTGCCCCCATTAAGACATTTTTAATATTTTATGTTCTAAAGTTTCATAGACTAGATCTAGGGACAGAATTTTTATCTATCCAGCCTGGGCTTTCATTGTGCTTCCTGAAGCTAAAAATTTAGGCCTTTAATCACTTCTAGAACATTCTCAGCCAGTATGTATTTGAACTGACAATAGCTGAGAACTACCTCTATTCTCTCTGGAACTCCAATTAGACTCATTTTAAACCTTCTCATTGTATCCTTGATATGTCTTCACTTTTCTTTCATATTTTGTCTTTCATCTATAACCACTACTGCTGCATCTGTCTAATTTCCCACGATCTATCATCAATTCACTCTTCAAAAAGTATCTAACCTCCTACTTAGCTTGTTCAGTGAATTTCTGTATTTCTGTGACTATTTCCTTCCTTTCTACAGACTGTTTCTTTGCCAAATCTGCCTGGTCATTTTTATGCTTTGTTTTTTGCCCATGTTTTCAACCCCCTCTTTTATTATTGAAATACTTTCAATTTTAAAACTAACTCTGAGTAAGTCCAGTTATCTGAAGTCCTCCATGGGGGAGGGGTCTACTTCTACTCAACAGTAGAAGGTTGCTTTGCTGCAAGTCTAGTGCTGGCTGGTTCCTTCCCAGGTTTTGCAATTTGGGCTCCAGGCTCACATCTGGAAAACTAACCTGGAGGCATCTGAGAAGCTGGGGTGCCAGTACCTTCCTTCAGAAAGGTCATATGCTTGCCTCTGTCCTGCCCGAGCTCTCAGGCCCAGGATCACTTTTACTGATTTAACACTAAATGAAGTAGATGACCAGAATGACTACCAACCTCAGGCTTCAGCCAATGAGTGAGGTGAGACTCCATGGAGGGGAAGATAAGAATGGAAAGTGGGGGGTGACGGGGGGAGAGGGAGTCAGGATATGTTTAACTGTGTGCCTGAGGAAGAGGTTCTGCGAACAGCAAACTCCCAGTCTGGGGTGACAGGGAAGGGTCCCTGCCTCTGTCCCAGTCAGCACTCCCCCACACCAGGCCTCATGCTAGAACCTCCCCACACACCAGGTGACCCTCCACTTCCCTTGCCACCTGGCACCTCTCTCCCTCATCCTAACCATATGACAGTTCTCTTAAACCTCCAGTGACTTCAGAACTGTCCTACAGGTGAATGCCAAGGATCTCTATGTCTTCAAAGCTTGGACTTTTCTTTATTCAAGTAATGAACTAAATCTTCTTTATTCACTGTTTTAGCAATCAACCATATTGCCTGGTATGCAAGAGAGAGCAATACAGTGAAGGAGGATGCAGCCCACCTAGCAAAGACGATCCCTGCTGATGGTTTCATTGCAACCTCTAATCCAAGGCCACATTCATTACCCTTTTCTTCCCTCCAGGCTGAGAGGGAAGACACACAGTGCAGAGTAGGCCAGCACCGTCTGAAGTTCCAACTGCACAGTGAAAGGAGAGGTCCGGCCAGGTCTGCACACGTGTGTGTACGGGGTGGGGGGGGGAGGAAATGGCATGATAAACACAGGCTCCTGTCACCCAGGGGCCTTTACTGCCTCTCATACTGCCCACCACTTCTGAGCCTCTGCCCTGCTGGTGTTCCAGGCCAGGTGATCCTTTGTGGTGGGGACTATCCTGTGCACTGCAGGACGTGCAGCAGCACCCATCTCCCCTCGATTGTGGCAATCAAACATGTATCCAGTCGCCAAATATCTCCTGAGGAGGGGTGAACTGTGTCATTTGAGAACAGTGCTCTAGACCCACACAAATGTACTCAGCACCCTCTTTTCTGAGCTTCCCTTTCCAGCTTTGAACTCTCCTCTTCAACTCATTCTGATTCCCAGAGTGCTCTTCCACCCTGGGCAGACCAACCTTCTATTATTCAAGCAACTCCTACCCCCTCCACACCACCCCAAAGATCTCAGCACCTCGAGTGTGTCCCTGGACTCTCAACGCAGGGATCTGTGCATGCTCCCAGCAGGCATGCTCCACTGGGTCCTGCGGCGGTACTTTGGGGTCTTTGCCCGTCCAGTACTTAGTTCTCTGAGTCTTTCTGAAGGCCCAGGGTTATCCAATTTAGCAGCCACCATTTAGTGAGCCCTTCCTTGCTGCGGCTCAATAACTGTTCTTAGCACTTGGTGCATATTATCCTTAGAACAGTTCAATTTACAGATGGGGCAACCAAGACACAGAGAAGCAGGAAGCCAGGACTTGGGGGCAGGCAGTCTGGCTCTAGAGCCCACTCCCCACCCATGGGCTAACCCTGTCTCCCCAGTGCAGTCATTTAACTGCACCCACCCTGCCTGCTCAGGGCTGCATAACCCAGGCTCCTACGCAGTCTGCAGGCCGCATCTGTCTTCTGTTTCTCCAACCAAGCACAAGGAAAGCAGACCAGTGAAACATGCAGTGCGCAGAGAGCAGTCGTGTCCTGGCTGACCGCGGCAGCAAAGAGCGCTTTGTGAGCCCAGTACGGGCCTAGAACATAGCAGTTTCTCCATAAACTACTAATTAAATGTAGGCCCAAAATGCCCTAAACTTGTATAATAATCCAGGTCGAAGTGCTCCGATCACTTTGCTTTTCTGGTCCTCGATCATCCCGCCTTCTGGACCATCTGTTACTGAGGCATTATGTCCACGTCTACGCACTAAAAACAACATAGAGGAATCATTCTGCGCAAGAGCAGGAAAATTTTTTTGATGCTTTCAATAAACTTTCATTTAAAATCAAGAACTAGTCTTTTGGCCACAGTACACCAATTTGTCACCTTCAAATAATAAACAACTTTTAAATTCTTTTCCCTGCTAACAGCTTGAAAGCTGTAACCCGACAAGTACAGACTGGAGCCTGTTTCCCAAACCCACTATTTTGACCTTGGACACTGTGGCTCTTTGGCCACTTCTCCTTGTTCAGATGAGCGTCTTCACAGACATCTTGCCACCGGTACAGCACTCCTGAATGCTTTACGTAAACTCTAAGTAAGACAAATCTGGAAATAAACCTCTGGAGAACTATGTAACTTACATTTCTTCATCTAAACCAGACCCAAATGAAGACTAATAACTCTACCCTCCTCCTATGGGGATGGAATCTTAAAGCATTTAAGGCACTTAGCTTGGTGGGATGGGGCCGGGGGACACGCTGTACAGGAACGTGGCTGACCATAGGACCGCATTGGTGTCACCTGGCACCTGAGATGCACTTAACAGAGTCCCAGGTGTTCTGCTCTACTGCTGCCTCGCTTCAGACAGGACCCAGCACGCACAGACACTTACCGTAGTAATGCCTCTGGCGTCAGGGTTGCCTGAAACCTAGGAGACTGACAGTTGAGCACAGCTAATTTCAAGGAAGGCGGAGGCAGGACAAGAAAAAAAGTCTGAGGCTATGGAAAGAACACGCGAAGGAAACCATCTTGAGGACGTGGGAAGGTCAAATGTTCACAAAAGCCTAAATGAAGTTCAAAGAAAAGAAAAGCAAAATTGGTGTGTAACACACCTCAACCCTCACCTTAAACAGAACTAAGGGCCATGTAAAAACCCAATGTCAAAACTCTATCTTTTTTCAAGGTGCCTATCACAGCACTGGCCATACCTCTAAGTAATTCTGGCGGATGGAGGCACAGAACAGCTGACTGCGGAAACGCTCTGTTGAAAGAATGAATGAACCGATTTACTAGAAAAAACACCGATTCCTAATGAACAAACACAAGGGCACAGACGACCAAGTTACTAATGGCAAGCGCCCCTGTCTTAGGAAGCACTATGCTGTTCAGGGTCCTGTGCTGCAGGCAGTCCTTTGTGATGCAGACTGGCTCTGTGGAGGCCTGACTGCAGCAGGCAAACACTTTAGTCTTCGTGAGTCTCATCACAGCCACTCCACTCCGCCCTGCAGCACAAGTGCAACCACACATTTACCTAGACAACATGGAAGCACGGAGGGATAACACAGAAGCACACCGGGATAACACGGAAGCACAGCAGGGTAATATGGAAGCATACCGGGACAACACAGAAGCACACCAGGATAACACAGAAGCATGCCAGGATAACACGGAAACACACTGGGACAACACAGAAGCATGTCAGGATAACAAGCACCCCAGGATAACAGAAGCACACTGGGATAACATGGAAACATACCAGGATAACACAGAAACATGCCAGGATAACACAGAAGCACACCAGGATAACGAGGAAACATACCAGGATAACACAGAAACACACCGGGATAACATGGAAACAAGTGAGTGTAGGTGTGTCCCAATAAAACTTTATGGACACAGCAAGCTCAATTTCAATAGTTTTCTTTTTTCATAAAATACTATACTTTTTTTCTTTTCCATTTAAAAATGTAAAAGTCAAAAGTTCCTATCTTGACTCTTGGGCCACACAAAACCAAAAGCAAGCCGGATTTGGCTGGAGGACCACAGGGCACCTACCCTGCATTTTTTTCAACAGTGTCTGTCGGAACGAACCACAACTGTCCATACAAGTACTGTCTTTCTGAATGTTTATTTGTTCCGTTTCTGCAGCCCCAGAAATCTCTGGAGTCCAGTGCAGCAGAGTCCTCCCCTCCTCACGCAGCCTCTCCCCAGGGCCCAGCTGGCCGGTCCCTTGGAGGATATTTTTAAATCAAAATCTGTCCATGTAGGCAGAAAAAAAAAAAGCCACCCATTGCAATTTTTTATAAATCCTACTTCCCTGAAGTAGTGTAGAGCTCCCAATCTTTTCACTCCTGATCTTTCAGTAAATACAGGTTTGGCTGATCTTATTGCACCCTTTCTCTTTCAGCCACCATGGAAGTCTAATTCTATAAATACCGTGAGACCCTGCAAGGGTGCAGCTGCCCTGTCGAGAAGGCAGGTTTTAGTCATGAACACACTTACTGTTTAAAATCTTGCCAGTAACTGCTCACCTGGCATCACAAGAAACCCAGGGAAAGAGCTCATCTGCTACTTTAAATGCTTCTTCCTCCACTTTCCCAGTTATGAACTTTATTCTTATTTTTAAATTTTATTATTTACTTTATAATCTCTCTAATTACTACTATTTGCACAATGTTTCAAGATGTTTTTAAAACTTACATCTCTAAATTTCAAGCCTCGAGGCCCTAAAATGCTAACATATTTAAATCATTAAAACAGTAGAGGCCTTCCTTCATCTCATCAGAGTACAGTATTTGGAATATGGTCAAATCAGTACCAACTTGGAAGGTGCCACCAGAGCCCTGGACAGTGTCGAGAAGGCGCTCCTTTCCCCAAGTGAGCCTACCCGGGGCCCTCGGAGCAGCAGAGGTGGGTGCAAGACCACATGGCAGGGAGTGACGGGGGTGGGGCAGGGAGCTGTGGTCAGCCACTGCCCATGGCGGGAAAAGGGCATTCAATCAGAACAGGTTTCACTCTCCTCCCCCCATAACTACTGAGGGTGAATGCACCATGTTGGACCGGTCCCCGTCACACTTGGCATGGCTGTAACAGCAAGGATGCTGCAGTTGAGCAGTCTGTCTGGCTAGGAAACGACTTCTGAAGACGGGCGCCTCCCCCAGGAACAAGAGCAGACAATCCAAGAGCTGACCAGAGGCGCACAGCCAGACAAGGTGAGAGCTGGGGCATCTCCCTCAGAGACTCCCGGCTGCATCCTCAGAACATCCTGCCCTTCCTGCACAGTACAAAGCAAGAAGCTCTTTGCCTTTTTTTTTTTTTTTTTTTTTTTTTTGCTGCCAAGTATGTAAACCAAAGGATTTCTTGCAAACAACTCTACTCCAGAAAACCAGAAACCTAGGGACATGGTTCCTGAAAAGCAACACCGAGGGCCCATTAAAGGTCAAAGCAGTTCCTCAAGTAGTCAACACATTAACTTTTTAAAAATATTTCAACTGCCTTGGCCAGGTTTCAACATTCTAAGAAAATCCTTATAGCCAAAAGAAAGGGGTTGAATATATGAGTACTGTGTTATTTTTATTTGAATGCCATGTGGGGAAAAAATTTTAATAAAAAGAAACAAACTAAAAATCTCCTCGTGAAATTTTCAAAATACAGTGTTACTACTGCTCTTATAAAGGAATTATTTCTTCACTCCTCTTAACATTCTTTGAAATCCCATTGAATCACGTCTATAACCCTGAAAAGGCCGGTCTACTAACTGTAAGTTAAGTCACAAATCCCCACCATTAGCTCAACATCAGATAAACAGAAAACACACTGTCAGAAGTTCAAGTGCTGCTCTTCACTATATTAAAAGTTTTGATTAAAAAATAAAACTAAAAGAGAAAATAATGTTCTTTCTCCCCTCTTTGTTACTCCCCCTCTTCTATCTCTTTTGTCACCCCCAAACCCTACCGACAAACCACTTATTATCCAATTTCTGTGAAAGAATAAAAATAAATAAAACTACAGTCCAAACCTCCAATAATGAGCCCTGGCTAGCATGGCTCAGTGGACCAAGTGCCAGCCTGTGAACCAATGGGTCACCAGTTCGATTCCCAGTCAGGGCACATGCTTGGGTTGCGGGCCAGGTCCCCAGTGGGGGTGTGTGTGAGAGGCAACCATATACTAATATTTCTCTCCTTCTCTATCTCCCTCACTTCCCCTCTCTATAAGTAAATAAATAAAATCTTAAAAAACAACAAACAAATCCCCAAAGATCAGGTGTTTCAGCTTTGCAGTGCCGGTCTCCGGCTACTTCAACAGAAGTGCTACTTCAAAAGACGTGCTACTCCGCCAAGTGTTGAGCCAATTAACTGCAACTACAGGCAGAGGGCTGCAATCCGACGCTGCTCTGCAAACAGCCGCTGCTGTGGGCACAGCAACACACTCTGCCACAAGCAGGCTCATTTCAAGTGTGGGCACCACGAAACTTCAATAGTTTTTCTCCCCAATTTTAAATTTGGTTCTACATAGGTTATCCTTTTCTTATTTGCCATTTAAATCTTTTTTCCTGTCACTTCTCAGTTCCACTTCAATGAAAAGTAACATGAGACAACACTCCTGTAGCTAAGCCATCCACATGACAGCAGAGCGCCGACACCCAAGAGGATGCAGGACAGAGAAGCATGTTCCCCACTGCTACAGGAACTGTGGTCGCAGTCCAACCTACTCCCACGTGTCTGCTTCGTCACCGTCACCGAGAGGAGAAACCAGCTCATCAGTCTACAGTGAATGTAAATCAAAGGGGCTATTTTTAAAACACAGGGCATTAAAAGGCACAGAGCAGCAGAAGAATGGCAGTAAGGTCTGCTTCCCTGCACCTGCGCAGGCTTCTTGGGCTAATTTTGTCTCCTTGCAGGGCTTCACTTGGTGCGCACTGCTCTGGCTCCCATCTCCCAGGCAGTTTTCAAAGGAGCTAAAGCCACTCTCCAAGAATGCCCCGAAGACATCAAAGCCCCAAGGCCTCCTGGCTGCGGGTGGCCTGGGAGGAGGAACAGGGAATGTGAGGTGATAAGGGTCTGCGTGTTTACCTTCTGTGCAGGGCATGTGGACAACAAGAGGGACCGGGCAGGGTTCGCGTTTGCTCAAAAAAGAACAGGGCAGCCTAATGGGAGGGCTTTGTTCTCCAACAGGGTCTCCTTCCCCCCTTTGTGCTCCACTTAATTCATGGCATCTGAGCTGCTCTTGAACTTGACAGACTGGGAGAAAGAAAGAGCAGAGAGGGGGAGTCGGACACACAAAGAGAAGGGGAAAGGAGGATTTCAAAGAGAATTCATTTCAAAAAATTAGTTCTACTGCCCGTTTTGATGAAGTTTTGAAACTTTACAGGAGTTTGAGAGTACCTTTTCTGTGCTGACAGAGATTCAATTTTCCCAGAGATTGCAACAAGTACCAAAATAGACAAATAAGGAATAAAATGTTGTAAGAACTTGTTACATGTTTTTCTGCTACACTGTGTTTCTTGAAATAATGGTAAGAAAACATCTGATTCTCCACAATAACATAGAAGACAGCATCCCACCAGGCAGGATGGGTCGTGACATGATTTCCCGGTTTGGGGAAATTGGCTGGATGAACGCACCAAGAGCGCCACCAAGCCACCAACGCCACCTGCAGGACCAGCACAGATGAGCATTCCACAGCATACTTCAGGCCTAAGACTTTTGAAAAGAAACAGTCACAACTAACCTTGGCGGGAATTACAACATTTTTACAGCAGTGAATAACTTCCCATGAAGAGCAAAGCTGTCAGCGTCTATGGACAATGCTCAGTATTCCTGGCTGTAAATACAAAACTGCTGTAGGGGCCTCAGCAATGTCACATATTACTACAAAAAGCTCCTACAAAACAGGGAAAGAGATGGCTATAAAGCAAGATGGCTGTCCCATGGCTTCAAAATAATTTATTCTCCTTTCCTGATTGTAAACCACACATTCATTTAAAACACCAAACACGTCTGGAATGTAGGAGGGGTCCCCTACTTCCACGGTTAGACTAGTATTTTTCCTTCCAGGTCTTTCTTCTATGCCTATCTGACACATGTATTTTTGTATTGGATGCCAAACATACTAGTTTTTGGTGTTTTTTCACCGCCCCTCCCACCCCCCAGTTAATACATTTCCCACCTCCTTTCCTGTCAATCCACACACGTCCTGGCAGTGGGCAGTGCTCCACCCTGAGAGTGCCCTGATGGCTGGGGACCAGTGTGCTGATGACAGGCATCTGGAACGTCTCTCCTGCTTTACAAAGCGTTAGGAAATGGCACTGTGCATCTTTGTTGTGTTTCTGAAAATTAATGGTTACAGGCAGAACTCCTAAATGAGAAGGTACAAACATTTTAAAATTTAAATATTACCCAACTGCTCTCCAAACGTGTGCCACACCACCTCCTAACATTCCATGAGGGCACCTGTTTCCCAGACCCTAGATAACTACCTTTAAATGTGCAACTCTGATAAACCGCTTTCATTTTAAATCATTTTACAACTTTTACATGTAAATACTCTCCTTCAAATTGAGCACAGAATACAATTGTTCCCAATATTTACTGATGAAAATATTTTATAGAAGTAGCATTACTTTTAAACTACCTTTAGAGCCAGTTATTACATTATAGTTGCATTTAATTTCATCTTACAACAGAATTACTACCCAACCTCATTTCTCAGCACCATGTATTCAGAAAGCACTAGATATCTCCAATTTACTCTTAGAATAAAATGTGCTACAATAAAATTTAAAGAATTTGCTGCAGGTCTCAAAGGCAACTGTAAAAAAAGTCAGGGTCACATAAGCAAAGGAATAACCTTTGCAAGGGAACTATTTTGAAGATGGAGCATTTAGTTAGATTCACATATATGAGCATGTGCGTGTGCCGGGCAATGTGCTCATCTGCGAGTCAGTGCCACCGTTCCAATCGCACCTTGTACAGACACAGAGTTGTAAGGGTCTGTGGATGTTGACAGCATAACTGGGTCTGAGTGTCAGCCCCCAGCTCCCCAAGCAGGCTTTCCCAGCCTCCTCGAATGATGCTCGGCCCCGCCTGGGGAACTTTGTTGGGGAGGAAGGCTGGCCTGTGCAATGCAGTGTTTAGCAGCATTCCTAGCCTCTAATGACTAGTGCCATTAGTGCCACCCTACAAGTTGTGATGACTAAAAATGTCCTCAGACATTGCCAAATGTGCCCTGTGGGGCAAAACCATCCTCAGCTGAGAACCACTACCCCAGGCTCACTAACGGGACTACCACATACATTTCACCACGGCATGTACTGACTCGTAAGTTCAATTTTAAAAGTTTACAAATATTTTAAATACTTAAAGTAGTTATCAAATTCTTATAAACCTTCACCACACTCTGCATCATCAGTGAATATGGTTGCCCCAAAGACACAGATTGAAACAAAAACACTGACTCATCTAATCACTATCGTATTTCTAACAATGATATTTCAAGATGGTCCCTAACTCTGGGAGGTAACAACTTGGCTGTTCTAACTACTGTGAACTATCCTGTTGTTCTGTGTCCACGGTGTGTCCTAACCCATCGTTTCTCTGCATCTCCCACAACTTTTATGCCAGCCAACAACACTTCCCATCCAAGAGTCTTTAAATGCTCTCTCAGCTCCCACTCTAGACTCCGGGCCACTGCCCACCAACCATCCATGCGTCCATCTGTCCATCCACCAACTAGGAATCGCTGAGAGTCTGCTCCGTGTCAGATGCTCCACACTGAGCAGACACCAGTGCACAGAACGCTCACAAAAACTCTCCTGCTGGAGACACTGACATCCGGACAAAGTGTCAGGTGGGCAGTGAGTGCCCTGGAGAAGAAGGGGGAGGATGGGCGGGGTTGGGCCTGGCATCACCCACAGTGGCCTGGGATGGGTTCACCAGTGCTATAGAGACCTGAAGAAGTCGGAAGTGAACCGCGAGGACACTGGGGGAAAGCATCCTGGGCAGAAGGGGCAGCAGGCCGCCACAGCCCCTGCGTCAGGAACAGGAGATTTAGAACAGTGTGGGTAGTGAAGCAGGAGTACTTGGATTTGGGGTGTATTATTAATTACAGTGATATTTTCAAATAAATATTGGATTGTGTCATTCCTTGACTCAAAAGCCCCTCAACTGATACCTTCTTCCCATTGCACTTTACGTGAAATGAGAAATCCTTAAGACGGTCAGCACAGCTCTGGCTAGAGATGACCTGTCGAGCCATCTCGCCTCACCTGACTCTGCAAGAATCAAAACATGTCCGGCCATGCCGACCTTGCAGGTCCTCTGCCACTACACTCCTTTCTTCCTGGGGCCCTGACACACACTGCTCTCTGTCTGGAAGGGGCCTCTCACTCCTGGCCCTGCCTGTCCGCCCCAGCTTACACACTTCAGTTCTCAGCTTGGAATTCACTTCCTTAAAGGGACCTCCTCTGCCACACCACTCAAACTGCCCTCACTCGCGTCCCCCATTCATTTTCTCGAGTTCCCTGGAGTACTTTTCCTTGATAGGACCCACCCCATGTAGTGACTGCAACTTAGTTCTGCCAAATGATCAGTGTTTGGCCCTCGAGACCACAGGCTGTAAAGAGAAGAGACCATTTCTGTTTCACTCCCTGTCACATCCTCAGGGCGTGGCACAACACAGGAGCTGATGTGGTGAGAAACACGTTTCTTGAACAAACAACAGAACTTTCGTCCCAGCTCTACCAGACATGAGCAAGTCACGAACATCCTAGGGCCCTCACCGTACTTCTCACCTTCCGACTCTGAGAAAGGCCACAGAAACTGGAGTAAACAAGACAGAGAAAGGGGACACCGCCAGGGGTCTTCAGGACAGTTTTTCCGAGGCAGGCAGGGCGTGGTGGGAGACAGAAATGAGAGAAGGCCTGGATTGTTCGGCTACAAAGTCCAGCCTTGTTCCAGCAGCCAAACGGAGGCGCGAGGAAGGGTTTCCGAGCGGTAGGGTGCACGGTCGGATCCGTGTACTCGGAAGGGTCCTCCGCCTGTGATGTATGACTGACTGAGGGAGACTCTGAACACAAACATTGAATCAGGATCCAACAGGTGAACAGGGCTGTGACTAGTTTTAAAGGGTACTTGGATATGAGAACATACACACATATACACATATTTTTATCACACACTAGTTAAGGAATATTCTTACCATTATTGTTTAATTACCAAATTAAGCCTTCATTTATTTTTTTATTTATTTTTATACAGAAAACAAAAACATGACCCAACAATGGAAAATGCTTACATTTTCCCATTCATTTCTCGCAATTCAACCAGAATAATCTTCTAAAAGTAAGGCTCAGATCACATAACTCAAAAACCCGAGTGGCTCCCTATTGTCTACTGAACCAGGCCCAAACACCTCAGCCTGCCATGTAAGACCCTGTACAAACCAGCCCCAACTTAACTGCTTTTCCTCCCCTGCGTCCCAGCCAAGTTCAACTACTCTGCTCCCAGTACAGCCTGCGTTTTCTGCCTCTGCCCAGCTGGGTGCACACTGCTCCATCTCTCTGAAATGCGGTGCTACCCTCCCCTCCAATCCACCCGTCAAAATCCCACCTTCCTCAGGCACAACCAGCCCCTCGTTCCTGCCGCTCTTGTCTGTCCAGCCTTCCACGTGGACACAATGGAGCTGTCTCCCTCTCTGATGGCTGCACTTTCCTGCAGTCCGTGAATAGCTTCTTCCTAGTCATATAGTTATAATAACATAATTGATCTCCCCAATTAAAACCAAGTATAAACAACCTCCAGCCCAGTTCTATGAAACTAGATGGGTACATATGTACATGAAAACAACTGTATTCATAATTTGTAAACTGACCCAAGAGCCTATTCTTTTTGAGGGCAAGAACTGCTTCTGATTCACCTTTTGTTTCCTGCAAATCTTTCAGTGAAGTGAAGTACATACTTAAACAACTCTGTTGAATAAAACAGTCAAAAATTAAGTTGAATTTGCCCTTGGCCCTGGCTGCTGTGGCTCAGTGGTTCTGGCTGGTGTGGCTCAGTGGATTGAGTGCCAGCCTATGAACCAAAGGGTCGGTGGTTCAATTCCCGGTCAGGGCACATGCCTGGGTTGCAGGACAGGTCCCCAGTAGGGAGCGTGCGAAAGGCAACCACACATTGATGTTTCTCTCCCTCTCTTCTCCTTCTATTCCCCTCTATCTAAAAATAAATAAATAATCTTTAAAACATGCCCTTCCTCAGGTCTTAGTCATCAAGCCGCATTAGAAGAAAGGAGCCCTCAAGCCCCCGCAGTGCATCGAGCCACCATCTGCGAAACTGTGGGGGGAAGGGCGGGTTAAAGTGAGTGTGAAATACCACCCTATACTAAAAAGCTTACTATGCAATTAGGACATAAGACATATTTCAAAAGCAATCAGAAAATAATCAAAGTACAAATAATCAAATTCTGAATCTGAATTTCACAAGACCTGGTACTGCTAACAAGTGCTGTGGGAAGTCCAGAGAGGAGGGAGCAAAGCCGCTGGCCTGGATGAAGAGTGCTTCTGAGAGGCCTGGCTGGACAGCAGGAAGAGGTGGGATACCCCAAACCACTGTGTTTCCCAGGCTGCTCCAAAAGCCATGTCCATTCCTTTTTAAAACCATATACATCTTGGTTTCCGCCCTGACAGGTGTGGCTCAGGTGGCTGGGCATTGTCCCACAAAGCAGAAGGTTGCTGGTTCCACTTCCAATCAGGGCACAAGCCTGGGTTGCGGGCTGGGTCTCCACTAGGGAAGCACATATGAGAGGCAATTGATCCATGTTTCTCTCTCACATCAGTGGTACGCTCCCTCTCTTTCTATCTTTCTCCCTCCATCCCCCTCTCTAAAAATAAAATCTTTTTAAAAAAATCATATATATCTTGGTTTTAAAAAGAAAAATAATCTCTCCAGGTCACCTATGTCAGACCTATAAACGTCTGTGCTCACTGGCCCCATTTCCCAAACGGAGGTCCTCTACTGGTGTCGGAAGGAAAAATCCAGAAACCCCCAAATGGTCACTTTCTGTATATCCTCACATGCAATGTGATGGGGAAGGGGGCTCAAACATGACCGTTCCAGGAAGCCAAATTAAATTCTAAGAACAAACTACGTAAATCTGCATGGCCCCTGCATGACTCATTCTAACAACTATGTCCTTAAGCGTAAGTAACAGGACAAATTTTCAATAGGTCATATTTGACTAGAAGCTGTTCTCACTTCTGTTCAAACATTTCAAGTTAGAAAAGTCACAAACTCATGCAAACAAAAGCAGAGTGGTTTTAAGTTGAGACCCTAAAGCCACCTGGCCTGGGTTCATGTTCCCAGCTCTAAGCAGGCTTCTGTACCTCAGTTTACACATCTCTGGAATGAGAATAAAAATAGCTCGCATACTGTCGTGAGGTCCAACTGAATTAATGCATCAAAGCGCTAAGTATACTGACCTAGCACACACAGTAAGCACCCAAAGACTTGCTTCTTGTTATCAGTATCCAAAGAAATTAAGGGCACTAATTCAGCAATAATACAACAGTAAACAAAATGTGTTCCAAAAGTGAACACTGGACACCAACTCTGCATGTGAAACCAGTGTCTAAGGAAATGCAGAACCCAGGCACACACGGAAACTCGACGCATGGCCAAGCTGGCGCTGCCTGAAAGTGAAAATGAGGGAAAAGGATCCCAACAGCTGCAGATGGGACTCTGCACACACAGAACGTTCCTGTGCTCACACCGAACACCAATGTGGTTTCCAGGAAGACTGACGACTGAAATGCGGTAAATAAACTTTTAAACTGTGAGAACATGTAAGAGAATCTAAACATAGAAAAGAGAAAGATTTCTTTAATAAGTACAAACCATTTTTTAAAGGCTGATAAATCTAACAGATTAAAATTAAAAACTTTTGTTCATCCAGAGTCCACTTAAAAAAAAATGCAACAGGAGTTCCAGCCAAGATGGTGGCATAGGCAGAAACCCCTTGCTTCCTCACAAAACCAAAAGGAAGAAAACAACCAATCTGAAATCAATAAATAACCAGATGTGCCAGAAAACCAAACTGCATGGAACTCAGACAACCAAGGATTTAAAGAAACTTTCATCAGATCAGGAGGAGGGATGGAGAAGTCAAAGAACTTATATATACAACCCATGGACATGAACTAAGGGAGAGAAAGGCTGGAGGGTTGGGGAGTGCAGGGTGGAGGAGGGAATAAATGGGGGGAAATTGGGAAAACTGTAACAGCATAATCAATAAAATATACTTTAAAAAATTCAACAATAGCCCTGGCTGGCATGGTTCAGTGGATTGAGCACCAGCCTGTGAACCAAAAGGTTGCCAGTTCGATTCCCAGTCAGGACACATACCTGGGTTGCAGGCCAGGTCCCCAGTAGGAGGCGTGGGAAAGGCAACCACACACTGATGTGTTTCTCCCTGTATTTCTCTCTGCCTTCCCCTTTCTCTAGAAATAAATAAAATCTTTTTTAAAAAATGCAACAACAAATCACAGGCTAGGAAATTACATTAGAACATATAACTAAGAAAGGATTAGAACCCAAAATATCCCTACAAATCAGTGAAAGAAAAAACAATCCAATAAAGAATAGGCAAGCTATATTAACTGCCAATTCATAGAAGAAACACAATGGCCAATAAGCATATGAAAAGATGTTTATCTCATTGCTAATAAAGAAAATATAGCCCTGGTTGGGAAGGCTCAGTGGACTGAATGTTAAACCTGAAGGTCACTGGTTCAATTCCTAGTCAGGGCATATGTCTGGGTTGTGGGCCAGGTCCCCAGTCGGGGGCGTGCAGGAAGCAAACAGTTGATGTTCCTCTCTGCCAATTCCACAAAAGCAGAATTTGCACTCTATCTGTCATTGCGTCCCCAGCTGGCAGAAATTCTCACTGAAAGCTCACCTGGTGACCAACACCTAAACAGAGCCACTGCCTGGTGGGTGACGGTGGCAGTGATGACAGCCGCTGGAGAGCTATGGAGCACAGGCCAAAGCCAGCCTGCTGCCTGCTTCTGTGCGGCCCACAAGCCCGAAGCATCTCTACACAGAGACATGACCAATTTGATGGTACGGAACATCAAGTGCTGCCCCTCCCAAAACTTCTGTTCTTCTCATTAGTAGACTTGTAGTACAAAAACATTTACTCAATGATTATTTTTTAAATTTTTATTTATTGATTTGAGAGAGAGAGAGAGAAACAGGAAGGTAGAAAGAGGGCAAAACATCAATTTGTTGTTCTACTCATTCACATACTGACTGGTTGACTATTGTATGTGTCCTGACTGGGGACTGAACCCACAACCTTGGTATGTTGGACAACGTCCTAAACAAGCTACCTGGCCAGGGCTACTCAATTATTATTATAGTTTAAATTTCATTAATTAAAAAATATGGAACTTTATATTCTACATCATTATCTTTGATTTTACCTCATCTACAAAGTTTAAATAAAATATTTACTCTCTGGGCCTTTGCAGAAAAGGCTTTCCAGACTTTAAATAAGAACAACAGCTCTAGACGTTAAATCTTGTGTAAATTTAGGTAAGCTGTTAAACTCGCTGTGTCTTAAGTTTCCTTGTGGTTAGAAACAGAAGTAATAACTTCCGGTCAAGATGGCCATGTGGGCAGGCACGGCTCGACTCTTCACACAACCACATCAAAATTACAACTAAAATATAGAACAAGCATCACTCAGAACAGTCAGAAATGGAATTGAATGGAAGTGTGACAACTATGGAATTAAAGAAACTGCATCCATCCAGACGGGTAGGAGGCGAGCAGGTACAGAACAGGCTGTTCCCACAGCCATGAGTGGTAATAAAAATTTGGGAGGGATATCTCCGGAGCGAGGAGTCCCAGCCCCCACAAGGCCCCCCAGTCCAGGGTTCCAGTGCCAGGAAGATAAATCCCCACAACTTTTGGCTGCAAAAACCAGCAGGGATTGAGTCAGTGGAAGAAACTGCTGGAGCCCCAAGCAGTTCCTCTTAAAGAACCCACACATGGGCTCACCTATTCAGACGTACTCCCTCTGAGCTCCAGCAGCATGGTGGCAGCTGGAGGGGCACCAGTGGTATACAAGGAGGGCCTGAAGGGCCTGGCATCAAGGTGAGCAGAGGCCACTGTCCTTTATCTAAACCCTCCGTCCACAGACCACAGAGCCAGAAAGCTGGGATCATATCTGAGACTCCATCAACTTGGCTAACACTTTGACCACTTTGGAGATCCCCTGAACTCCACACCACCCAAAACCAGGCCCACCCAAGCTGCTTCTCCATATGAATGGCTGGTCTTGGCTCATTCTGCACAACTTCCTACATCCTTTTGAACAAGAAACAGCTGGCCTCAGTGAGCCCCAAGCCCAGCACTAGCAGCCTAGATTCACAGCTTGGCTTTGTCTGGGAATCTCCAAGCCCAGCACAAGTAGCAGCCATCTCAGAGTGCTTCACAGCTGAGGCAGATGACCCAGGGCAAAACACAGGTGGGGGCTGATCTTGGCCTGCAACACCAGGGAAACCCCAGGGCCAGCACCCCCAGTGGGCAGCTACAGACCACATTGGATCACCACCATCCTGCCCCTGCACAGCTGATCCTCCATAGAGAGTGGAGGCTGGTGGTAAGTGGTCACAGCCAGTCCCTGCAGCTGACGGGCCTGGGTAAATCCTTCCCAGTGATCTGCCAACAGCAATCAAGGCTCAACTGCAAGAGGAGGGTGTACTCAGCCCACACAAAAGGTGCACCTTGAGCGCCCAGCTTGGGTGATGGGGAGGCTGTGCCACTGGACCCTACAGGACATCTACTACATTAGGCCACTCTACCAAGACACGGAGTCAAAGTAGCTCTACCCGATACACAGAAAAACACAGGGAGGCTGTCAAAACAAGGAGACAAAGAAATATGGCCCAAATGAAAGAACAGATCAAAACCCCAGAAAAAAGCTAAACAAAATGGAGATAAGCAATCTATCAGATGCAGAGTTCAAAACACTGGTCATAAGGATGCTCAAGGAACTTAGCAAGGACCTCAGCAGCATAAAAAGATCCAGTCAGAAATGAAGGATACACTAGCTGAAATAAAGAACAAATTACAGAGAAACAACGGTAGAGTGGATAAAGCCAAGAACCAGATCAATGACTTGGAACATAAGGAAGAAAAAAACAACCAATCAAAACAACAAGAAAAAAGAGAATCCAAAAAAATGAAGACAGTATAAGCAGCCTCTGGGACAACTTCAAGAGGTCCAACATTCACATATATGGGTGCCAGAAGGAAAAGAAAAAGAGTAAAATATTGGAAATCTATTTGAAAAAATACTGAAAGAAAACTTCCCTAGTCTGGGGAAGGAAATAGACATGCAAGTCCAGGAAGCACAGAGAGCCCCAAACAAGATGGATGCAAAGAGACTCACCCAAGACACATCATAATTAAAATGCCAAAGGTTAAAGGTAAAGACAGACTCAAAAGCAGCAAGAGAAAAGCAGTTAGTTACTACAGGGGAGTTCCCATAAGACTGTCAGCTATTTTCTCAACACAGAAATTTTGCAGGTTAGAAGGGATTTGCAAAAAATATTCAAAGTCATGAAAAGTGGGAACCTACAGCCAAGATTGCTCTTCCCCACAAAGCTATCATTTAGAATCGAAGGGCAGATAAAGAGCTTCCCAGACAAGAAAAAATTGAAAGAGTTCATCATCACCAAACCATTATCACATGAAATGTTAAAGGGACTTACTTAAGAAAAAGATCAGAACTATGAACAATAAAATGGCAAAAATACAAATCTATCAACAATTGAATCTAAAAAATAAACTAAGCAAACAAGAAGAACAGAGACAGAATAACGGACGTGGAGAGCATTTTGATGGTGCCAGAAGGGAAGGGGGTATAGAAAAATGGGTGAGGAGGTGAGGGAATTAAAAAGTACAAATAGGTAGGTACAGAATAGCCACAAGGATGTACAGGGCAGTATAGGAAATGGAGCAGCCAAAGAACTTATATGCATGACCCATGGACATGAACAATGGTGGGGGGATTGCCTGAGGGAGTGGGGGAGTGCTGGGTGGAGGAGGACAAAAGGGGAAAAATCAGGACAACTGTAATAGCATAATCAATAAAATATAATAAAAAAAGAAACAGAAGTAGCATAGAGAGAGCACACCTAACCATTAGGAAGAGCCCAATAAATACTGAGTATTATTACTAGTGGAGAAAACACACAAGTATAAACAAAAATTAATACAAGTCTACAACCTTTGCAATTTCTCCTAAGTGCTATGAGGTAAAAAGGATTGAGCCCTGGCTGGTGTGGCTCAGTGGACTGAGCACTGGCCTGTGAACCAGAAGGTCACTGGTTAGAGTCCCAGTCAGGGCACAGGCCTGGGTTGTGGGCCAGGTCCCCAGTTGGGGGTGTGTGAGAGTCAACCAATTGATGTATCTCTCACACATAGATATTTCTCTCCCTCTCTTTCTCCCTTCCCTTTCTCTAAAAATAAATAAATAAAACCTTTAAGAGAAAAAGAAAAAAGGACTGAGAAAGATAATAATCAGGATGTTAAAACCTGCCCACAGATCACACGCACCGGGACACATTTGGAAAGAGGAGAAACTGGAGGGACACAAAGAGGGATCTGCTGACTCTTGTCCCCTCCATCATCTCACAGCAAAGAGGAAGAGGCGCCCAGCTGTGAGAAACACCTGGGCTAACACTCCTAGCTCAGCCTGGAAACCTTGGGCAAGGTATTTAACATAAACCTCGAGCATCTTCTTCTGCAAAACGGGGGCTAAAAACACTCACGGCCCTCTGAGACCCCTGCACACTCAGTGAGTGTGCACAGCTGAGCGTGGGGCCAACCCTCATCACCACTATTTGCTGAAGTCCTGTCTAAATAGGTCCCTTAATGTTTTCTTCAAAGCCAATCATTTGTGGTCTATGTTTTCCATAGTCTCTAATACTCTCTGCCTCAAATCATGTTTAATAAAGCTTTTATTTCACTCCTCAAGAAATTTCTTTAGAGGTGAAGCTACTGTATATTCTTGGCCCTTTACATGGCTAACATTTTCCACTGAAAATCAATGATGGGCTCAGAAGAAAGGTGTTTTTCTATAGGAAAGAACTGCAGTAACTGATCTCAGGCCAAAATGCCATCCACTTCTCATTATTTGGACATGGCATATACAGTGCTATTACGGGGGGCAGAGAGGGGTGGGGGCGCTCTTCCACAGCCTAGTCTCCACAGAACCAATGAAACAGAGCCAATGCCTCAAAGAAGTTGTTTTTAACAACTATCTTTCTTGTGCTCATACGAGTATTTGCCGGCTTTCCTGTTTAAATCAAAGAAAAAGCAGTGCCAGTGTCAGGTTTTAACGTGCATGAGCACTTCATGCTCCAGACGAGGGCTGATTCTTCAGCACTATTTGCTCTTGTACAGGACAATGAATGGTTCCCCACAGGACAGTCCACAGCTCACCTTCCCGACTTAATAACAATCTTATCGCTGAGCTTGTTCTGAGCAGCAGATGGCATCGAGAAACAGCTCTGCTATAAATTTAGGAACAAAATAAAGGTCCTGGGAGACGCCTGCACAGGCGCAGCAGACTGTGCGAAGGACTTCCACGTGCACACAGGGCTCTACTGCTGTACGGGCAGCTCTCTCCTGCAGCAGGAACATGTGGGGACAGCGGCCTCCAGCAAAGACCGGCTGTCCTGGGGCACCGGGCCTCGCATATCAGCACACTCTCACCGAGGCTCTTCCCAGCAGCAAAGTCATTGTGCTGCCGGATCCCGGATCCCGAGGAGCAGCAGTTCAAACACAACAACCAAAACAAAACCCTGTCTCCTTTTATCCACAGGCAGCTCGAGGCCAACATTTCTCCACTTTTCTGGTAGCTCGAGTGAGATGACCAGTATAAACATCGCTGAACTTAAGTCCAAGATCTGAACTTGAGCCTCAGCCCTCACTTTCCAGGCGCTCCAGGCAAGCCACCCGGCCTCTGCTGTACTCCACTTCACTTGGGGACTCGGGGTTGTGCCCCATGGATATCCCACCAATTCTTCACCTAAAAGTCCATGTCACCTCCACTATGTTCCCCCACCTCTACCGTAACAAAAGCCATGATGTTTCTCTATCAGTTAGGACCCTACCAATATCAAGGAGGAGGAAATCTTAACACAAACTGAGACAAGTTAAGGGGGGAGGGGTATTTATTGGCTCAAGTAACGGGAATAGCCTGAAGTAGAGTAGAGCTCATTGCAGACACTCAAGCAATATCTTTAGGACCTGGTGTTTTCTCCAGCACTGAGCACTGCCCCCCACCCCGCCCGGCCTCCCTCTCCTGTTTTGACTCTATGCTCAGTCTCCGCATGGGGGTCAGATAGCTGAGGCTGCTCTTCCCTCCCAGCAGCCTTGCAGGTTGAAGTCCTGCAAGGATGCCTCCTCACCCCACCCCCCACAAACACTGCCAGCCCCCCAAGCTCAAGCAAAAGCCAAAGCAGTGAGTGGCTTTACCAGAGAAGCTGCCCACCACTGCCTGGGAACACAATCCCAAAAGTGTGGCCTGAGAGTGGGGGGAGCAATCCCTGCGAGCAAAACCACAGATGTCCTCTACACCTCCTATCCCCAAGGCCAAGTCCCACACTGAGGCCCCCATTCCCATTCCCTCCACTTCCCTCATCAGCTCTACCCACGCTTCCAAAACCTAATCACCCCTTCAACCTTCGCCTTGTTTTCTGGCACCTTATCCATATTCTGGACAATTGAGAAATCGCCAGCTCCTCCTGGGCTCCTCAATCCAACCAGCCACCGAGTCTTGGTTCCGGTGTCCGCCGGACTCTTGCCTGGTCATTGTGCTCACAACTGATGGCCCCACCTCAGTCTCACAGCACTCACTCAATCTGTGAAATATGACACCTGTGACCTGAAGTTCAAGTCTAACCTTCTCCTTTCTTGATACTTCTTAATGTCTCATTTCCTGCAGCATAAAAACTACCTTATAGTTTAACCATGCCAACTATAGGCAATTTCCAAAATTTAGTAAGCTGATTTTTACCGGTCCTTTTGTTCACGTTGCTCCTCAGACTGGAGTTTACCTGTGCCACTGTGGATTCAAGGGCAGTCCCCTACTCTAAACCCGTGGGGAACGAGATTCAGTGAAGGTGTCCCTACTTCTAGGAGGCCTGTGCTGAGTGCCCACTAGGACGTCTTTCTTCGTGCCCTCGCTGGACCCAGCCCATTCTCCCCCTCAGCCCCACACCACCACCACACTTCCCACTTTACAGATCTGTCCCCTTCTTAGGGTTCAAAAACAAACAAGCAGCAGGATCATTGAAAAGCTGTGTGAAAGTGCAGAGGCCTGAACTGACACCACACCAACCACACCAAACCAAACCGGAATCAGGGCCTGGCACCAATACTGTGAAAAAGCTTCAGGGCGATTAGTATCACCTGCCCCATCTCTAAGGCAGGCCACAGACAGGTCTGCTTAAGAAAAGCAATCCCTACAAATACACTCAGCTCCCCAGACTGCTGCTGGCAGTGGGGAAGCATTAAGTGTTGTGGGATGTGAATTACACTCACCAAAACGCAGCCAAAGGAAGAAAATGAACCACAGCATACCACTTCTGGGCATTCCAACTTAAAATTCTTATATATTTGGTGGGGGATGGGAAAAGGGACAAAGAAAAGACCTGGACCACCATATTCTCTGATAATTGAGAATAAAACATTGTTGTACACAGTCAACCACTGAAGCCAAGAATAAATGCTTCTGATTTTAGTATCAAAGTTCTCTATGGTTATGAATCAGACTCTAAATAGGATTGGCTGCATTTTAACAAGAAAAACATTAACGTCACCTTCTGCATAAGCTTCCCATGCAGCCAGAATCAAGACAGACATGAGCACAGCTCTGAGGTAGATGAAACCTCGGCAGTGCACGAAGAGACACAAATACTGCTGGAGCAAATCTAAGTGAGTAAGTACTTTCTGCCAACCTCCGGGGCTGTTTGGGCGCATGGTAAGGTGAGCGAGAGGCGCAGCAGCTGCCCACGGGTCGCTGAGAAACAGGCTGCAGGAAAGGCCTGTCCGCAGTGCTGCTGGACTCGCACTCAGCAGACCTGACGCTGCCCAGCGGCTTTTTGCGCGTCCCACCATACCTCAACTTCAGGTTGATGTTCTTACCACAAACTTTTAAAAGAATAGTAAGGCATTTCCTGGTCTGAAGCAGCATTATCAGAAGTTTTCTTCTTCAAAAACTAACTAATGTGTGAACAGGCTTTAAAAACCCCAGTGCCACTGAGACAGCATCGCTCACAAATTATCATACAGGCACCTAAAACACTTTGCCCGAGGGCATCACCCAGGCAGAAGAGAGTCCATCCTACACTCTAGTCAAAAAACAAACTGACAGAACTTCCCCTTGGTCTGAGCGTTACTGAGTTGCCTTTTTCCCTAGTTGCATCATAAAAGCAAGGAGCAAGGAGAAGAAATTAAACAGTATAGCAAAGACATCAGCCAACTTTTCTCTTCTTCTCCTCATAGAGACAGGCAAACCAAGCATCAAGTCAAAAAAATAATAATAATAATAATAATAATAATCTCAGAGTCTTTATTCCTTTAAATTAAAAAAACCTTAACCAAATATAGTTCCAAGTTTAAAACAAAAAAACCCATAAAAATATGGGATAGTGGAAAAGAACGATACCTTCCTTCTATACAAGAGGATTGGTAAATCATTCTATAACTCACAGAGGCTGAAGTTTTGTTTCTGACCCTCAAGCACAAACTCTTGGGCTGGTGGGAGCAAAAAGCATAATCATCCAAATCATCGAAAGCAAGTGTTGCAGGCTTTTCTTCGAAATGCGGCTCTTTCGGCCTCGGAAGTGAACTTGCCCCTTGACAGCCAAGTGCATCTCCAGTTTCAGAGGAATCTCATGAGCAAATTCCTCCTAACGTGCTCTTTGCGCGGCCCCATTTTAAATGTGCACAGTACTGCAATAAAGCCAGGGCCGTTTCTCAAACACCCAAAGGCCCAACAGATTATATAAATGTGAATTAAGTGTATACACAAATCAGTCAATACCCAAAGTCCCTGGTAAAATGCCCGCCAGCCCATCTTCAGCACCGCAGCCAGGAAACGCAGCAGTGCTGCAGGCGCAGGGCCAGCACACAGCAGCCCAAGGGCTGCTGACAGGCCACCCGCGCCAACAGGCTCTTCTTGGACAGGGGACCATCAAACTCAGTGGCACTTCCCAAGATTTTTCAGGTTTTTCTATTGGCCAGAAATACTCTGATTCATTTTGCATCTGTGCTTAGTTATAAACATTCTTTGGTTTAAAGTTTGCAAAAAAGTAAAAAACCAGATCTAATAAACGCTATAATTTAACACACAAGTACACAGAATATGGATAACAATCTGGTGTGTGCACTTGAATGATCAACAATGGAGTTTATAATGGTGCTGATTCCTCTTCATAGTAGAGAAAAAACACTGACAACAGATTTGGGGGTCTTAGACCCCCCCCAAAAGTTCCTATCAGTGACTACTGCTGGGACCTCTCCTCCGTGGAAAACTGCAGAAGCCTGTTCGGACAGCACTCTGGCAAAGCCCACTCCAAACCCTTGAACAAAGACCAGCGAGGGGCGGTGGGGCCACAGCGTGGTAGGCATGCTCTAGAGAGAAAAACCTGTGTGCTTCTCTGCACTTGCAAAGACGCAGTGCATGAAACCCCTCTGCGGGTTCTAAACACACTCTCTCCAGAGGTCTGGGCAGACTCTCCAAACCGCAGACAGGATGGCCTGCGTCTGTAAGAAGCTTCTGAAGGGACCCTGGACAAAATAAAAGGTAAGAAAACACTTGAAAACACGGGAAAAATCGCCAACCCTTATAGAAAAGGTACATTTGACTTAAATAATATAAAAAGAAACAAGAAAAATATTATTATCTTGTATCATATCCCTTGCCTCTACATTCTCAACAACAGAATACAGATTAGCGTTTCCCATCAGGCACTGTGAGGTCTGCAACGCCACACACTCAGTGATGACAACAGAACCTGGTGTCCCCACCCGTGCTGCAAACCCTACTCTGTTAAGCAAGAGCCATGCCCTTAGAACAACGAGCGGCAGGCTGTCCAACCAGGAGAATTTCCAAGAAGTATGACCTTTTAATGAAAAAATGTATTTCCCTAGAACCCAATACAAAGAGACATGAAAAAAAAAAATCAAACCAACAATTTCCCACTAATATACTGAAACTATCCCCTAAATTCTATTTCTCTCCCCACTCAGCAAAATACTGACAGGAATCAGGCCGAATTTCCTAAAGTACAAACGAATGCAAGACTAGTCTTAAAGCTGAAAACCTTTGTCCAGTAGTGAGGTTCTCTCATAACACCTTTCGTGTGCACACACAATGCACACACACACACACAAATCTCACTATTATTACCTGAAACTGCTGTTAGTTAAATCTTTACTGATTTCTTGAGGAACACACTATGAAATCACTAATGTAACATATGAACTTGCTTTTAGAACCCTAGCAAAATAAACTGAAGTCTGTGTATGCATATTTATTTTTAATCTAGCCTAAGCTGAACATGATTAGGAAAGGTAACAAAATTTGAAGAAGTAAAATAATTCACAATAAAGAAAGCAGGGTGTTATTAGAATCTATTTTTAAGTAATGCCCCAGTACACCAGAAGCTTGAAGCACGTAATACACTGTGAGCCCTCGGGTTTCTTCTGCTGGTGAGATCACTAGGAACTGTTTTCAGAGTCCATCTGACCCACCCCACAATTAAAAACATGACCCCGATGCGCTGATGGTCTCCAGGCCGGGGTCTGTGCCAGGCCCGCAGGACCCAACCAGACTGCATTACCTCTGCCTTTGCTACTCATCCACACACCACACCGCATTTCAACCCCAAGCAGATCTTCCACTGGGGCAGGGGGCGAGGATGGGGACACTAACAATAAACTAATTCCATCAAACACAAATTCACATTTTTCCCTGATGGTCTTGTGGTAACATTCTTAAGAATAAAAATACCAGTAAGCATCATTTTCCATTCTTACCTAAAAATTAAACACCATACTTTAAATTCTGAGAAGCACCTACAACATTATAACTATACCTAATTAAAACAAACACCAACCAAAATACTGTGTCCCAAGCCATGAACTCCCGCTTCCTTTCCCCTTGACCCAGGGTAGACATACCCTCCCCCACTATCAGGCCAAGGCCAACACCGGAACTAAAGACAAGTGTCCATCCACTTATTCTTCATCCCAGATCTTTTTCTTTGTTTTCTGGGAAGAAAATGCCAGAACAGATTGCTCAGAATGACAGCTAAGGTCAAAATACTGCTAATGTAAGCAGTTACAATAAGAAATATACCAAAAAAGGTGATGCACACAAGAATGGAACCATATAAATAATACTCCTTTTCACGGAAGCCTTTGCATTATTCTACGCAAATCAGAATAAAACGTCAATCACAAAGGTGAGTATAACCCACTAAAATGAGCATCCACCATCTGGCAGCAAGCGAGAGGCAAAGATGGTAAGGAAGAGCACCCTGCAAATGATGGTGTCGCCCTTCATGGCCCATCAAGTGTGCCCTGCGCCCAGCCTATCCTCACCCAGGGGTATCGGCATCCGTGCCCCGATGACTGTCTCCGCAGTCTCTGCACCAGAGGCCACGTCTTGCACTCCATCATCATCCAGGACTGGGCCTCCTCTAACACCTGAACTTTCTGCAACACCCCCTCCTGGATCTCTTCATTTACTCCACTTATGACCAACTCATCCAGACTTCTTGCCCCTTCATCTCCCAACCATCAATGCACTCCTGCCTACACTTCCTTCTCAGTCCACGGAGACCACAGAGCCCATCCGTGACTCCTGTCAGCACTTCCTGGTCCCTGGCCTCCTTGTCCCTCTGCTACACAGCCCAGCCGAGCCCCCGGCCCTGCAGGACCCCACCTGATGCCAGCCCCACAGCTGGGAAAACACCAAAAGGCAGGGCCTGCAGGCTGGTCCTCCAGGGCCTGGCAAGCTGCTTCATAAATCTCTTTAGAATCCAGAGTGGAATAGGCTGAGGAGGGAATTAAAGGTGTGCAGCGGAGGCAGGACATTTGGGAGTTCACATTAAGTTCAGAGAAGCTTGGAGATAAGAGGAAGGAAAAGACTGGTATACACAGAGTGAGCAGACTGAGATGAAGGCGTGGAATGCCAGGGTTTAAGGGGCTGGTAAGTGGGGAAATAAGTAGGGGACATTTGGAGACACAGGCAGAAAGAAATGTGTCACAATTTCTGAAAATAATATATTTGCTTCAGCAATACCCACTGACTGACAAGGGTTTATCACCAATGCAACTCAGAGTTTAACTTCCTGCACAGCCCAAACCCTGAAATCAGATAGCAGGGGTCTGAGTCCTGGCTCCTCCAGTTCCCAGTTGTGGTATCTCCCAGACAAGTCCATTCTCTCCATGCCTCAGCCTCTCAACGGTAAAAAGTGGACATTTTAGCCCTATTGGAATTTATCTGAAACATTTTAACAACCATTACCCCAAATCCCTTCACTTTCAAAGTTGTTTTAGAGTCTCCTAGAGGGTAAAGAGGGTAACATACATATAAAGATCCTCCAAAAAAAGTTTGAGTGTTTTGTTTTGTTTTGTTTTTGGCTTGCAGGAAAATATTCCTACTCTTCTCTCTCGGGCCACTCTCAACTACAGGCATCAAAGCTAAAGAAAATTTGGACACAAGAACCTATAATCAAGATCTGATAATCCTATTTTATAATATAAAATATTTAAACAAACACTGTAGCAAAATGATTAAGCACACTATCTTTATTTGAGTGGGTTCTATGTGAGAGGAAAAAGAGGCAGCAGGAAAAGATAAGGGAGGATGGCAGAAAGGACATTAAGAAACTTCATACATTTACTTCTAAAATTTTGCCTGAAGTCACCACTTTCCATGGGCTTGGTTGTTCCTTTCCTTCTCAGGCCACCAGAAGGACTCTGGAGACAGAGCCCACTGCGCTGCCCAATCCAGGCTCCACACCCAGATATGGACGTTCGAGGCCTGGTCCTGCTGCTTCTCTTCCATCCCAGTGCACGGAGCCACAGGTGCCACTGGGCACCGACTTTGCCCCAGACAGGCTGCACAACTCAGACCTGAAGCTTCAACTAAGAGAGCAAAGAGCACTAAACCGACGCTCCTCAGTTCACCCACTGTTAGCATCCACAAGACATCACAGACGTGCAGCAGAACAGCAGCCCTTACCTGCACAACTGTCTCTAAAAATATTCCCCCACCCAACAGGTATCTTCATTTCTAAAGCCTTGAAAAAAGCAGTTGACAATAATGAAGAATTTCTGAGTTTCTTCCTTAACCAATCAAATACAGAGGTTAACTAAAGTTGGCTGAAAACTGGGATCAGTACCCTTAAATTATCTTAAACTGAGTACCCCACTTTCTAGTTATGTCACCTTTGGGAAATTAACTCTCCTTGCCTCAGTTTCCACATCTGCGAAATGGGTAACAATACCTCCATCATAGTGATGTGAGGGTCAAATGACGTAGCTCTGGTACAACGTTGAAACCACGCCCGGCACAGGACTTGTTACTGCGCAGCACCCAGGACCCAACAGTACTATACTGCACCATCGCAAGCTGTGACCGCCAACTGAGACTGTCTGTTAATTAATTTCAGTTCAAGCAACAAACCTTGCTGTTGACTTATTTATCCACAGCACACTCTTTCAAATTCTCGTTAACGGCATCGCTTCATCTCCACAGGCAATGCTTGGCTGCCATCACCATGTTCACAGCCCAGCACACCCAACAGCAAGGAGCTTTCTGATCCCCTTTTCAAACATCTAGTTATTTCACCTGGCACTAGAGAGAGGCTCTGCAGACCACAGGGAGTGGGGAGTCGTGCGTACAAGACAATGGGTGTCACGGGACAGATGGACCTGTTAAGGTCGTGGCTTCACACTGGCCAACCAGAGGCAGGAGCAAACAAGAGAGGAGGAGAGCAGGCTGCCCACTACCTCCCGTGCCGAGTTCGCTACAAAACAAGGAGTCCTACCATGGAAGGCCCCAAAGTGGATTCTGAATCACAGTAGGTACTCCCATAAGGTTACTACTGACAAGTTCTAGGGGAGGGCCTCAAACACCGTGAGGATGGCCCTGCACCGGGGCGCAGGGCATCTCCCACAATGCGTGTGTGAGAGCACAAGAAAAAGTGAGTTCCAGTGACAGCTGACTTTCAGTTACCTACCAGACACTTGTTTGGGAACAAATCAGTGAGGACTCCACTCGGCTTCGGTGAGGCACAGACTCAAATCATTTATCTGCTGCCCTGCATGTTAAATCAGGAATCCCTTCTCTCCTTAACTATTTCATGGTTTTAATGATTTCTTCCTCCTTGAAAGCAATAAAATTACCAAGCATATAAAAACACTCCCAAACTGACCCTAAACCATGGCCAGTCTTCATTTCAACTCTATTCCTTTCCTATCATGAGAACTTCCCCACTACCCCACCAAAAACACATACCTCCCAATTTCTTCATCCTTTTCATTTTTTTTTTTTTTTTATTTCTTTTTAGACAGAAGGGGAGAAAGACGAGAGAAACATCAATGGGTGGCTGCCTCTCACCCCCTACTGGGGACCTGGCCTGCAACCCAGGCATGGGCCCTGACTGGGAATTGAACTGGCCACCCTTTGGCTCTCAGGTTGGCGCTCAAGCCACTGAACCACACCAGCCTACGCGGGGGTTTCTTGTTTTTGTTTTTGAACCTTTCTGACATGAAGAGGTTTCTGTCTGCACAGTCGAGGCTGCTTTCAGGGTTCACCTGTTTATATTCCCACTCCAAGTGAACTGCCTCTTCATACACTTCACCCACACTTCCACTGGGGGGCTTGTCACTTGGGATTGATGTTTAAGAGTACTTAATATATTAAGAATAACTTTAACTGCATCATTCATATAGGCTGCTACCACTCTCTCCCACACATCATGTAACAACTATACCCCTGGCATCTCTGACACACAGAACCTTAAATATTTGGCAGTTAGTTAAATCTGCCCACCTCCTTTCATGGCATCTGAGTTGTGTGTTGTGTCAAAATCCTTTCCACCCTAAAACTAAAAAAATTATTTCTGATTTTGTCCAAGTACTTTTCTGAGTGTCTCTTTAAACATGCAAATCTTTAACCTCCCCAGAATGCATTTTTGCATATTGTATGAGGTATGGCCCTAACACACTTTTTTCCAAAAAATAAACAGCCACCTTCCTAACATGACCTGGTCTCTCTACCCTAATGTAATTTAAACTATCCAGGCTCCTCAACTCCATGCAATGCTGACAGGAGATGTTCATGCCTGCGTTCAAGCAATCGCTTTTCAAAGCACCCTGCTGTTCAGGGGTTCTGTACTCTGCTTCCAGCTCTCCCCACACCTGCTAGAACGACAACAAAAGGGAGGGCGGGATGGGAGTATCAAATTTGATTACATTGCCAAAGAAGAACCAGTGTGCCGCCCAGGCAGTTCACCCCTGTGCACGCGCACGTGGGGTAGGCACTAAGGTCACCCCCTGAGCTGCTGCCCAGGACAGCACTGTCAGGGGCTGTCTCGGACTCTGGCAAGGTCATGAAGGCACACTAGGCGGCATCGCGCTCACACTCACCACGGGCTGGTGCTGCCTCCCAGCACAGCCGACACGGCATTGGGGGCTGAGAGTCTGAGTCCAGAGGCTGAATCTCAACTTTCCCTTTTCTGCAGCAAGCTAGTTAGCCTCATGTTGTCCTTCTCGGTGGCAAGCAGTGTTTTTAGAGGACAGTGTACCTGGGCCAAGAAAAGGGAAGCCCAGAGAAGAAAATGGTCAGAATGTGGCTGGCGGCAGACAAGGTGTGTCCTCGTGCATAACGAATGGATTTCCCTGGCCTAGACCAAGGAAGAGGCCTGAGCAATAACTGTAATTATAGCTAGGCTCCCCCTAAAGCGAAATAAGAGACTGCGGAATGGCTAGAGCTCTGCCCACTTTGTAAATGCGCGTCCTATCAGCAGGTGCACAGGTCAGCATGGCAGGCACGGTTCCCACTCCTCTCCGACTTGTGCAGGACGTGCAGAGCAGGAGCCAGTTCCTTTGAACTCAGTTACAGCAGGTACGGCAATGAAGTCAGGGTACTGAGAAGCAGGATGGCCTGCCCTAAGCCACCATCATGTCAGCACCCTTTCAGGGCCGCCTGAGTGGCCAGCGGGTCTCCTTGCACAAGACCCTCTCTCCTCTCTACCTTCAATGACAATGACCAACTAATATAATTCCAAACCCAATGCAGTGCAGTCTTTATGCTGAAAACACTCCTTAACAGCCCGCACTGTGCCAGCAGCCCCATACTACTGTGGGCACAACAAACACACTCCGTCCTCACAGAAGCTCATAGCCCATAAGAAGCTGAGAGGATATTCATGAGCGACTGCCTAAGGGCAGGCGGCATCCCCACCCTTCATACTCCTCCCAAGTCTCCCCACTTGGAGGCAGACGTCAGGAGCACCTAGTGAGCGCTGCTCAACTCCCCACCCCATCAGTGTCCTTGGGGAGGTGCTCCGCACGTGCTGGCCTGGCGGGGCCCATGGCATGTGTCGGTGCACCCACAGTAGGGCTGCTGTGGGGAGCCCACTGTTTGTGCCATCATGGCGGCCCTGCTTATAAGGCCTCTGAGGAGAAATTTCCTTCTGATCTTAAAGTCAGAAACTGCACTTTTTTTTTAACATAAAAGTCTGCTTGCTTTCAAAAGTCATGACATGAACTGACTGAGGTTCTCTTCCGTGCTGCCTACTATGAAACTCAGACAATGCATGTGCCCCACCGAAAAACATCAGAGTACTATATTAGGCTTTTTGTTTTATTTCACATGTTTATTTTGCATTTCTTATTAGTTTATGAATTCCTATAGGCCACCTTAAATTTGGGACAAAATGAAACAAATGAGTAAAATTTGCTTTAATGAATCATAAGCGAAATTTTCTTTTTAAATTTAAGGAGTCAGAAAAAAACTCCCATGAGAAGTCAAGAGGGAAAAAAGATTTCAAGTGTATGATATGTGGATTTAAAATATAAAACCGCTCAACTCTAATTAACTGGGGAAACAGGGAAGGGGAATTAGGAAGAGAAGGGGAACAGAGAAAAGATCAGAGAATTTCCTGAGTGATTTATTTATAGAAATTAGACAAATTGTAGCAAAAAGATGACTTTGTGTAAACTTAAACTTATTTCTGGTTAAAGTTATATACAGTATTTAGAGATATTTATTATTCCACTCACAATGATGAAAAACAAAAACAGCCACAGTTGATAAAGAAAACTTAAAAATTGCTTTATAAAAATAGCCCAAAGGACACTGCCTGGGGAAAGAAGCAAACAGATAGACAGGCCCTTATGACCTGAGCGTGCCCGCCCCCCCGGAATATGCGGGAGAACCCTGTGCACTGCAATGCAGGGTCTACTGTCCTCTCGGCTCTCCGGGTGGCCGGTGTGGTCCAAGGGGGTGTTTCAGCTCCATGACCTGCACAGTCAGATTGGGTTTTTGTTAGCCTCCCACCTTCAAGGTCACCGTCATCTTTCCTAGCCACCAAGAACTTCCACTGCTGTCACAGCTGTATGTTGAGCCTGGTTCACATGTAACCCTGCTGAGCCATGCCCACTCAGAAAGTAAATTACCTTCCCCCTTATTGTCATCTTCCTTAAATGTCTTGTTCCCCATGCTGCAGAGAACCCTGAGCTTGCTGAGAGGCACACCCCAGCTCCGCGCAGCACTGAGGAGACTCTGGTTGAGCCCTCCCTACCAGCTGCAGGTCTATAGGTGATGAGTGTACTCCAGCCTCCTCCCCCATCACTGGATTAGAAATGAAAATGTCTTAAGAGCAGGCAGAGTAAAAAAGTAAGTGCACGCTAGCTCCCCGCTGCTGAAAGCAAGTTTTGTGCAGGGGTGGGCACTCTCCAGGACCACCATGCCACAGCTCAGCTGCCCCCATCCCGGACCCTGCGACCAACCCCCTCTGTGAAAGAGCAGCTAACAGATGGATGCAAGCACAGCACCTGACTGCTGAGGGGGAGGTGCATGGGGCACCAATGGCTACCACGTATGGTCGGTGAGATAGCGCTTAGAACAGGGAGACATGTTTGCCAGCCACTTTTTATACTTCCAAAAGCGCACCATTTCTTTCAAACTGTGGTTAGTATGCACATCCACTGGTTCCAGATAAACAAGATTTAACTGTGGCTGAAGTTCAGCTAATTGGACAGGAAATGGGGGTCCAGGGAAAGGGGGGCAAATGTGTCCAGTCCGGGGAAGAGCACCCTGGCATGTGGGCCAAGCCACAGAAACCAGCACTGTGCCCGCTCCAGTCGCACACTCAGAACACAGCGCAGCAGGGCCTTTCAAACTGCAGGCATCAGTAGTATCTCCTGTGCATCAGCTTAAATAACAAGCCCGCAGCCAATAGGCGGCGAGGCCAGGACTCCTGCCCAGGTCTGTCTGGTTCCGGAGTCAGTGCTCTCGCCAAGGCTCTGGTGAGAACCCAATGTCACGAGAAAAACATGCTCCATCTCTCTGGAAAGTCAACTGTACTCAAGGTTGAATAATTCTAAGTATTTGCTATACACAACCAATACCAATATATTATGAAGAGAATACAGAATTCATAATTAGTCATTTTCAATTACATGGGCCATCCCCTTTGTCATTTTGTGACGGGCTGGGCTCTCTGAAGGACACCAGCGCACTTTCCTCCTAGACAGGCATGGACAGAGAAAATCTGAGCATCAAAACATCATTCCATAAATACTTGTTGAGCACCGAATGCATAGCATGCCTGTGTGAAATGCGAGGAATACAATGTAGTCCCTGATCTCAAAGACCTTGAACCATTCTGAAAAGAAGCAAGTCAACCAATAATTAAGGGCACTAAGATACATGCCTGCAGAGGATCTACAGAAACAGAGAAAAGACATCTACCTCAGAGTCCAAGAACTCCCAGGGGGTGACCCAGGCTCCATTCTCACCCCCATACCGCTTCCTGAGAGAGACACAGGGGTCAGCCTGCTGGGGATCTGGACTGGGGGCAGGCAGGCAGAGAGAGAGTACAAGGTGCGGCAAAAGTGGGGCTGCAGCTGAGACTGCGCAAAACACAGCTCATTCTCCCACTAGTGTTATTTACTTACTAATATTGTATCGTTTTTCCACACAAACGATGGTAAACCTACTTTTGCCCTACTCTGTATTTAACAAGTTATAAATTTTCTGGAAAACCATAGTATTCTAAAATGGCTAGAACTAATACAATACAGTAAGAAAGAAATCACATTACGCTGGAAAAGTGTACAGAAAAAGAAATAAAAAATTATTAGGATGCCCAACTTATAGTGAAACTATGAAAATGAAAACATATTTTTCACCTATCACCAGAGCAAAATTTTAAAAGAGACAGAGGGGAAACTCTCAGACATCAAAGGTAAAATCTATTTTGTAGATAAAAGAATACAGAATGCACAATACCTCTCTAGGGCAATCTGGCCAGAGACAAAATTTTCAAATGTAAATGGATACTTGTAACTATGGAAAAAACTGAACATCCATCAAAAGGGATGAAGTGATTAGGGTGGCCCCTCAGTACAACACACTGCGCAGCCAATACAAAGGGTGAGGTGTGGTGTGGTGTGGGAAGGATTGCCAGTAAGAGGCAGGCTCGTTTACTATTTGGAGAGCTGACACCTGCAGACATGTCCGTCTACTCCAGCTTTACAGGACCAAACAAGGTGAAAAGCACCCCCCTGCTGACCTCACTGGGCCTCTCAGATCGACCTAAGAATCACCGGTGGTCAGCCACGACCACCCTGAGTAATAATTCTACAACCAACTTATCATTTGTTATGTAAGCCAGCAGAAATCGTTCAACTAAATAAAGTTCAGAGATCTTCAAAAAGTCAGCCTTGAAATTACCCAGAGATTATATCTAGCAAATAAAAAGGATTATTTACCTGGGAAAACCCCAGAGAATAAGGAGCCATGCAAAAAACACAAGGGGCTGGGGGGGCAGTTACATAACAGGCTGTGCACCGAGATTCCTTCTCTAACTGATGTGCACATTCTCCAGGGGCAGGGTGGGGCAGGGATGCACGTGCTATGCACCCACAGGTGCGTGTCTGCACACATGAGGGGCATGCTCTGGGAATGGGTTCAGAAACTGAGCTGGCAGCACCTGCTCCTCACAGCAGGATGTGACCCTGAAGATGTGGCTCCAGCAGCAGGGGCTGCTCCAACACCGGACTAATCCCCTGAAATCACCATTTCTCCCAGCAAAACTCAAAACAGTCCATTCGTCTTCTCAGGCTAGAGCAATGTTACCCTGCCTCCCACAACATCAGATGTCTCACACATTCCTTCTAACTAAGTGACTGGCACACGCGCGGAGGTACATTACGGTCCATCAAAAGACCATTTCTGCTGACTGCATGAGGAAGCGGGGGCAGGGGAGCTGCTCAGCAAGGTAGAGTGGAGAAAAAACATTTCAGGCACAGGCAGCCTACCAACCAACAGTGATTCAGGGAGTGACTGAAGAGGGTGTTAGGGGCGGGAGCACCGGTGCCAAGTGATGACTGCCTTCTCCTCAGAATAATGATCAGCTGTCACGTACGTTTCTGCAACTGAAACCTACACCCCCGTTTAACCACAGCATGGCAAGGTAGGGAGCGTGGGAAAGAAGGCTATCGCACTGTACATCAATTTTAAGTATCAGCTCATTTGGGAAGCATTAAAACATTTTAAGCACATGTTAATAAAAAAAATATGCAGCCACAGTAAGCCTAACTCCCTATCTAGCCAACTGGGTTGTGAAAAATATGACACCCCAAATGAAAATGGTCTGAATGTTAACATTTGCAAACAGCTTCAGTTTAAAATAGAATTCTTACAAGAGATCTAAAAGGCTCAGGATTCTGGGTACCAGGTTCAGCAATCTGCACACAAACCGCTATGGTCCACGTCCAAAGACGGCTGGAGGCTAGGTCAGCGTTAGGTCTGTGAGCGCGTGCCAGTCTCCCCAAACTGCAGAGGGCAGTGTGGGGATGAGTCTGGACCCTTGATCTGGCCCTGGGAACCACCGGAGAGCGCTAAGGATGAGCTCGGAAATAGCTGTCACCAAATACTGACCCTTCCATTGACTAGGAGCATGACGATGCTCTTGCTTGCAGCCCCCATGCCTGAAACAGGTCAGAGACCTGGGTGAGCACTCAGGCTCTTTACAAGGCACTTTTTCCCACCTGGCAGGTGAGGGCGACAACCGTGCACACCTCGTGGGGTCACTGTAAAGAGTAATGTGAAAATGCTGTCACGCATTTGGTACAGGAACTGGCACAGAGTACTCAGGAAATGCTCATCACTGTTGTCCCCAGAAATGAACAACCGGTTGGGAAGTGTGGAATCTCTTCTGAATACCTGGCCACTGAAAAGGACAAGGTCTAGAAAATCATCCTCAGCTAAATCCTACTCTTCCTGGACCAGCTGAACTGAACTTCAGTTCCTTGAAAGTGCTGTGTTTTCACCAGTGTCAGGGATTATGTGCATGTCATTCCCTTTGCCTTGAACACTTTCAGCCCCACACCCTGCCCCCAGCCTGGAGCAGACGGCCGTGCAGCGTCCTTCACGTCTCTGGGCACACCATTTGCTCAGGAAGCCCTTCCCAACACCCTTGTGAATGCAGAGGACCGGTCCACGTGGGTCATTATAATCCAGTTCACATTCACACCAGGAACGAGGGCAGTTCCTGACAAGCCTACTGTCCTTGTTCACTCACATTCTAATAAGGTGTTTCAGGTTTAAAATCTAAATACCACCTTTCCAGAGAGGTAGGCCTGCTGCTAAAATAGGGGCAAGCCTGTCATGCTTTATACTCAAAACACGTCTGTTAAAATGATGTCAGATGAAAGCCGACCTACTCAAAGTAGCTGTTGTTTACTAGTCCTCACCCAAGAGATGTTTTTGAAGAATGCCACAGGTTAAAAAGAAAAAAAGGGGGGATGGTGAAACAATCCACACTTATCGATGAGAACCCTATGGGCCAGAACAGTTAAGTGATTCGTTCTGCACAGAAAGCTAAGAAAGGCTGCAAACAGAGTGAAAAGCAGCCAGGGGCCCTGGCTCCGCGTCCTCCCACTGCAGTGCCTCCTCTGTGAGCGGAGAATCATCTGAGAGAGTCTAAGCAGTAATCTCAGAATGCAGCAAGCACTGACTCAATGTTGTTGATGGATCTGCAGAGCTTTTTAGACTACAGACGGCTTCTGCTATAGCAGAAACTCGGGAGGGAAGGCCTTGGCCTTTGCACATGAATGAAGTTTCATGGGTGACTCTTATCCCAGCAAAGATGGAGAACCCCCAATTTAATTAATCAAGCATCATTTACTAAATGTCTACTGTCCCTAGCAGTGTGTTTCTGCTCTCAAGGCTCTTAGGAGAAGTCAAGAATTACTCATATAAACTAAATTAGAGAAAAAAAAGTGAGACTGTATAATTAAGCGTTGAATTGGCTAAATTCAGAGAAAGTAGGACAGGAGCAGAGGTTCGAGGGAGGAGCTATTTGTGGAGCTGGAAGAATGGACAGATAGGCCCCTTGCAGATAAACAGGGTGAGTTTTCCCCCAGGGCAGCAGGAAAGCCCTAAGGACCCCAGGAAGGAGCCCCGAGGACCCTAGCAGGGCGGCAGGAGGGCTTTCCCTGCCCGCACCCATACCAACCCCCCCCCCCCAGCTGCAGCTCCCCTTTCACACAGCAAGCTTGGCCTCACATTCATTGCAAAAAGAATTCTGATGGCTTTAAAAGTTTGAAAACTCTGGTGGGGGGGCGGGGGGAGGGGGCTCTGTTGGTTGGAGCGTCCTCCTGTGCACCAAAAGGTTGCAGGTTAGATCCCTAGTCCAGGTGCGTACAGGAGGCAATCAATCACTACTTCCCACTCACATTGATGTTTCTGTCTCTCTCTCTCTCCCTCCTTCCCTCTCTCTCTAAAAAAAAAACCAAAAACAATAAAAACATGTCCTAGGGGGAGGATTAAAATAAACAAATAAAGTTGGAGAACTATCTTATTTACAAATGCAAAAGAAAAAATCATTGGAGAAGTAAACTGTCCCAAAGTCACAAAGCTAATCAGTGGCCTGAAGCCCAGGTCCTCAGCTTCCTGTGCCCTCTTCATTCCACCATACCACCACCAGACATTCAGGGGTGAGGGCGGTACCACGGGAGCTTATCAGCAAGGTTCTCACAGAACACCCCAAACACCAGCCTGACCCACACGGAGGTTTTACTAGCAGGTCCTGTGTCTCAAACACGGACAGACGGGAGGGTGCACAGCAAGGGAGAGGAGCCTGAAGCAAGCAGCAGGACCAAACCCAGGCAACTCTCCCAAGACAGCTGGTCAACACGGTTTTAGGGAGATTTTTTAAAAAATTAAAACCCGATTAAGAAAAAACCACCACTGTGTTTGTGGTGGGCCTGTCGGGGGACTTCCTCGGTGGAATTGCTCAGTCACACTCCGCACGGAAGCAGTAGAAGATAAGAGTGCACAGGCGGCTGGGGGCAGACAGCAGAATGGGCTGAAGTCAAGGACATGTTTAGTTCACTGCAACACAGCACATCCAGTGTGTAAAGTTTTGGAAGAGTATCAGGGGGGCAGCCCCCTTTCCCAAGGTGGCGGCCGTGCCCCAGAGTCCCTCTGGCAGCACAGCCTCGAGACCGCTGGTCTAACCCCTGCAGAGCCGGACAAGTGTGTGGGACTGGAAGGGGGGCTGCTCTCCCTTCGCTGTTCACACAGCATTGCTCTAACTCAGGCATCATCACTGCCTGCTTGGAAGACAAAGCCACACAGTCAGCACCAAGGCCACAAGGAGAGGCCTGGAACCTAGTGTCCAGCCTCCATGCTCAGGCCACACAGTGGCAGGAGCGTAAGCCTCAGCCCTCACACTTCTACCTTGACCACACACCCAATTCAGTGAGTTTCTGACTTCCCCAGTGAATGCAACGACACATCTGACTCTGCACTCACTGCCTTGTCCCCAGATGGCTCCTCTATACAGCTCCCCTACTTCTTCTGCTCACAGTACTGCTCTCAAGCATCTGAGCTCAAAACCCTTTGACTCTAATTAGCTGCTAAACACTTTACATTAAGGGCTTTGATCACAGCTCACAAACAAAAGCATTCAGTGACTCCCTACCACCTCTCGAATGAAACCCGAACTCCTGCACCAGCAGCCCAGAGTAAGAGCTCCCCCCACCGTCCCCCCCCCAACCCCAGAGGGCCATTCTGACCTGCCGGTTTGGCTATCCCCCAAATGCACTCAGTGCTTATTAAGCACATGACCTTGGGAAAGTCACTTAACCTGGGCTTTATTTTACTCACCTATAAAGTGGGTATAATAATACTTGCCTGAAAGGATCAACTAAGGCAATAAAAAAGAGAGTGCTGCTATAAATTTTAATGTATTATAAAAACACACACATTATCATTATGTCACAGTTATGGTAATTTTATTTTATTTTACACCTGCCTTGCTCCAGAAAGGACAAAAAGTAACCCACATAAAACACAAAATAACAAGAGTTTAAGGGGGAAGCAATAAAAGAAATACAGAACAAAATGGAACTGGGAATGAAGCTAAGAAAAACGCATACCACAACCACCTATGTAATCTTTCAGGTTAATAATTTGGCCTAAACACTGTAGTTGGATTTGGAAGAAAAACTAAGTCAAGGAGACAATTCGGTTTCCAGAAAACTGGAAACCAAACCACTGGTCAGAAAGAACACAGTTCCTGCTGTAAGACCAGGTCAGACTTCCCCCCAGGTTCTCATTCTGCGATGTAAAAGGACAGTGTCCTCAAAGTCTTCCTCCTGGATTCTCTGTTTTATTACCTCACATCATATCGAAAGCCTCTTAAGGTCAGGTCATTGTCTTATTATGTTTGTATGTATCTCTAATAGCATGTAAAGCAATCAGTCAATAAACAACATAACTCAACTTTTATGTAATGGTTTCCATGGATCCAACCTCTCCCTATTTCAAACCATCTTTCACACCTTCTACCACGATTCCATACTTCAACAACCTCCACTGGCCTCCCCACACTTGACCTTCACAGCACAGCCTAGGCCACCACCTGTTTTCCCATTCCTCTAATGTCCTTTTGCCCCATTAAGCTCAGCTTTAAAATCTCACCTTCTACTGAAGTCTGACCAGCCGCAGCGTGGCAGAGGGAGACTGGGGTCCAGAAGGAGACTGGAAAGTCAGGTCCTGTGTTCTCCGTGGCCACTCACAGTTAGGAGAATGTGAGCCCATCACTGAACCACTGTGAACATTTCCTCATCTGTCTAGCCGTGGCTTTGGGACTGGTCCATCCAATCACCCGCCAGCCATACGGTTCTAGGGCGCGTGGGTCCCTACACACATGGACACACCCTGATCTCGCCTCTGATTGCTATCGCCTGTTACATACCTTCCTATGTAACTGCACACACTGTATTTCCAATTTCCCTGCTAAGTGAACTCTGATCAACTCTTCCACTGCGGACAACTTCTGTAAGCAAAGCAGTGTTTAAAAAACTATTTCTAAGAGACTGATTATAATATACTTGCTTACTGCAGTACGAATCAGCAAAAAAAGGGGGGGCATTTTTTTTCATTAAGCAGACCATTGCAATAAGCGTACTAAAACAAGAAAACAGTTAAGTTACATTTCTCTAAAAAAGCATATTCACTCTTTAGGTTACAAAACCAGTCAGCATAACTCCATTACTTAAGGTGGCCATGCGCTAAACACAACTGCGCCAACACACACAACACAGTGTTCAGATCTTCCACTGCAAAAAGAACACCCCACAGCAAAGTAAGACCGACCACAATTTCCATTATGTTACTAATTTTACTTACACACTATTCTATGATTCCAACATTTTTATCAAGTGACACAGAGAATTATGAAATAAGTCACATGACCAATTAAACTGTACTTGCAGTGATTTCCAATAACATTGCAGGCTGCATACAGCTACTACCATCAACATTCATACTGGGCTCAGTTTTGTGCTTTTCATGTTGTCTTTTTAAAAAAATAATGTTATGTATCCTTTTCTCAATGAATACTCAGGTTCCTGAACAGTACTTAAAAAAATAAGCTGATAAATTGAGAGGATGGCTGATTCTTCTTTTGCTCTTTACTAGTCCTGTCAGCGAAATCTAAGCAACACCAACAACTTGAGCGTTTAACCAGAAAAAGTAAGTTAAAAGAAAAGACAAAGCAACTACATCAGTCACTGACCACAGACAAGACACCAATGCTCAGTAAATGGACGTCCTGCAGTAAAAACACACAGAGCTCCATCACAGACCACACGTGCGGAGCATAAAGGGCTTCCTCAACCAGAGGGCCTGCTGCTCAGGACCGTTCCCACAGTCCGACCCCAAATACCCTGTCAGTGGACCAGCAAGTCAGGCCATGGCTCCGCTCGGGCTATTTTTATTTTTGCTTCCATTGCTGTTACTGCTGAAAGAATTTACAAGGGCTTACCACCAGCCTAGAACACAGGCAGGAAGATGTCACCACAGAGAAAAACTGATCTGTTCCTAAGAAATACAAATTTACAAAGTTATCCAATTACCCTTATTCACAAAATGTCAATGACATACAAACACGCCCAGCCAAAGAAGATGGAGAAGGAAACAGCCCTTCTCTGTGAGCCATAATTACTACCTCTTCCAACCTTGATTCCGCTCTAGAAAATATTCAGCTTATTTAAGCAATGCTAAAAGAGAAGAACAGAGAAAAATTCTGGTCCAAAGAACTTCCTTTAAAAAGGTAAGGAAGAAAAGACTTCATCCAGGAGAGATACAGAAACTCCAGCACAAATTAAACTATACCTGCAATGTGGAACGACCCAATCCACATGCTACAGCCCACTATTAGATTTCCCCAAAGAGACACATAAGAGTGTTTGCTCAGGCATCTAACATTAAAGGAGGCAACAGCAACAAGAACAGGGTGACAGAAAAAGGGCATGTTTTGTCTGTGACTTGTTCTGTTCTGTAAATGGTAATTATTTTAATAGTTCTAAATGCAAGCACTTCCATTAGGAAAACACGTTTCTGCTTAAAATTAGGCTTCACAGTCCTTATGAATTACGAAAACCGGGTAACTGAACAAACACTGCCATATAAAAGCAAATTAATGACAGCCATAAACCAGAATTTTTAAAAAAGGCTAACTTCAGTAGTGACCAGAAGGAGTCCAGTGTGCGAAGGCTGGGGCTGCGGGTCTTCAATGTCAAACCCAAACGCAAACGAGCGGTCACCAGAAGGCGATGATCGCCACAGAACCATGCGGCCTTCCTGCTGCAAAGGCAACACCCGGTCAAAAACGTGAGTGGCCAATTTTAAAAACACAACTAAATTCAAGATCAAGTAATACAGATTCAAAAACTTCTAATATTTCATTTTGAATGGAAAACACTATGAAAGATTACATTTAAATGTCCAGTTCTGTGGTTTTAGAACCACCTGCTTAAGATAGTAAAGGCTCCATTAAACACCTTTGGTGGCTTGATAAGCGCGATTTAATTTAACATTCCGAGCCCTAACCTCCTTTCTGAATCCCCTGACCAGGTGAATAACAGATTAACAATGACTTCAACCTCAGCAGCAATGAAACATTCCATTCTGCTGCTTTATGCTGCCTATTGATGCAGAGAGTAGTAAATTAAAAATACAGCGGAACACCGCACCATCTGAGCCCTAATAGCAAGTAGCTGTTTGTATTTCCCCTGGCTGCTGGAATTTTTGACAATGACAAAATGAAAGGAATTAGAAATTAGTTTGGGGAAGAAGTTAAAAATTACTTGTACAGTAATGGCTTAGAAACAACAGTCCTTTTAAAAATTAAAAATGCTTGGTCAGCTGTGACACGAATTTTCAGGACCTGAATTCAAAAGCACCATTATAATTACCAGGTGGGACAAGTGAGGGAAGTGACTGCGGGCTCTCTGAAAGCTCCTGGGAAGCCACCTGACCTATGGGAAGGCAGGCAGGCAGACAGACAGGCGGGTTCCAAAGCAGGGGCCTGCGCAGCTGTAAAACACGCTGGGGAGCCGGTCCCAAGTTAGGGTCAGGGATAAAGCTAGGCAGAGATACCACACTCCCAGAGCATTCCAATCATCAAGAAAAGAAACTAGATGGATTTTTTAAAAAAATCTAATAGGAAATCTACTCATATATCAAAAATCGTAAGTGAAATCACTACCTCACAACGGGGCGACTTTAAAAATCACTTATCAATCAAAGTAAAATGCACAAACCTGTCCAGACTAATTTAAAACAAACCCAAAAAGAATTCCGAATTATAATTTTAAAAACTGTTTGAAAGCACATGTTTCCTGTAAGTAGTCTCCCTCATTTTAAACACTGTAATTTCCACCTCGAAGACGAGAGAGCCCTCACTCTCTTCGACTTCACTTCCTTCATGGAAACAGGCCCGAGGCACACACGGCTTCTCCTTCAGCCAGGGCCATGCTCCAGGTAAGTCACGAAACACAGCTCCTCACGGGAGTTTGGGGGTCACAAAGAACCCGTCTAATAAAACAAGCATGCATATGGACCACTTCTAGGATGATCCATGTGAGAATCTGAGGAAATGAATTTTTACAATAGCATGGAAAGCCAACCAGAATAAAGGCCAGTTAATAATTCTTATCATTTTCTGTATTACAAAAATTGTGCCGTGAAATTTTGTTTGTAAAATGCAAGGTACATTTTCTCCTCTCGGATAAAATACCTACGGCCTTGGTGGTGGTTAAATTGCAGCTATAAAGGAAATTGTCCCGAGATAAATGGCTTCCCTATGAGAAGGTTTCATTGCTACACTTCACCTCAGTACAGTAAATCAAATTAACTGCACGCTGTCCTCTGTCAATGACATCATCAGTTTGACCACATCTTGGGAATTGGGTGTAAAAACATATGCTACTTCAGGCATAAAATCATATTCCTACTCTTTGTTCACCTGACCTCATGCTTCAGGTCTGGGAAGCAGTCATTCACCTAAACATTCTCATGGAAGCTACAGATATTTTTCCCCTGCTACATTTGGGGCCTGCCTACTGGAGGTTAAAGAAGAAAAATGGTGAAAACTGGTTATTTGAAATTGGCTTGCTTCTAGCCCATTAAACTTGAATTTTGTTACAAATTAAACTGAAGACCAACATCTCACCAAACCTGTCTGTCACCAGCCAGTGACCATGAAGTGCCTTAACAGAATTTCAGAGGTTTAACACATCAGCGTTAAACAATACTTCTTGATACTTTCCTCCACTAGCAACAATGCCATGATGTTAGACACACTACGACTATACAAAATAAAAGGGTTCAAAGAAAACTTTACCAAAGGACAGGCCAAAAATCACAATCACTGTTTCTTCTACATGGCCAAAGTTAATCTGCCCTTCACAGATCAACTGTCCCAAGTCTATGTAGAACACAAAATCAATGCTGACAACTCAGAGAAGCGGGCGGGCCTGCAGAGAGGGCAGTGAGCTCCGAGACCCCGGTGGACACCATGTTCTTCGTGTTTATCCCTCCATTTTAACCAGCTTAACCACAGCACAAACACGCAGGGAGGGCAGGACCCAGTGCTGCTTGGGAGTGCCACAGCCAAAATGCCGAAGTCTGAATGGGACTGGCACAAAATTAGTGTAAGATCCATTTTAGATTTCAGCAAAGAGGCTGAAAAGGCAGTGCAGCCCCATGAAAGTTCTAAAAGTGCTGTCAATCGGGATTTCTAAAATACTTATCTATTCCACAACTCCTGGAAAAAGAAAAAAGACTGGATGGAAATCCTGCAGACCCTCTTCCAGAGTGTGCCAGCTTTTCATTTGGGGGCAGGGGCCCAGGGAGAGGGGGTACCTATCCCCAAAACAAAGTAAACCCGAATAGGCTTTGCTTGGCCTCTGAGAATAGGACAGTTTCCCTCCCCCTCTCCACCTCTTAGGCCCAATATTACTGCAAACTATAAGAAAGTCTTTTTAAAGAGAAAACAAAACAGGGCAGAGTTGATGTTCAGCTGAGGCTGTCGTAACGCTGGTGAGGCCGCAGGAGGGTCGCCTGTGCCTGCAGAGGAGGGGGTGCGTGTGGATTGGGTGGGGGGAGTCCTTTTGGTTATTAGTAAATAAATCAGGCGGCAGAGAACATGAGGCCTAGGCAACTGCAGGAGGAGCCAGGCCTCGCTCCCCCTTCTCTTCCCAGCACAGCCTGGGTTTGATCTCAGAGCCCTGTGGATTGCCAAGAAAAAAAAAAAAAAAGAATCATATCGAACCACAAAAGCACATGGGGCGAATGTAAAATATAAACACGGCGTTGGGCTGTGAGTGGCTGTTATTAAAGGTCTGAATTACTAAACATGAGAGGCGGGGAAAGCCAGGCGGCCATTTCAATAATATAAACCTCCCCGAATTAGACATTATTCAAATGAGAGGATCCGCGCAGCGGAGAGTGGGGAGGACCCAGCCCCCGGGCGAGAAGACCGGCCGCAGACTCGGGAGGGGATCCCCGCCTCCTCACTCCCCGCAGGAGGGAGACCGGGACATTAGCAACTTGTCGGGCCAGGGGTCCAGGGGCCGGCCGGCCTCACCGCCGCGCTCTGGGGACCTAGGGGCGCGGGGCCCGACCCCAGCTCGGCGGTGCGGTCAGGGAGGGTTGTGGGGGCCACACCACGCCGGCGCCTCCCACACCGCTCCCCAGGGACTGTGCCCGACGGTGACCCACGGGGCTGCTGACGGCCGGCCCGAGGACATGCCCTCGGAGGGGGACTTCCGAGGGTTCCCCCCGAGGGCGCGAAGCGGCGCCCCCCCGCCGCCCTGCATATGTCCAGCGCGGGCCATCTCGGGTCCGGCTGCCCCCAGGGGTACGAGCGGATGCGACGAGGTGCCGGGGCCGTGACCCCGGCTAGACCCCCTGGGCCCAGGGCGGCGGCAGGCGCTCCCCGCGGACGCCCCCCGCGGTCCGGCCCCGCCCGCACCGCTCCCGGGGGCACGCGTGCTCAGGTCCGGCCACGGGTCCGCTCCGGGCCCGCCGACTCCCGGCATTGTGCCGCCGCCGCTCGGTCCTCCACGCCCCCCCCCGTGCCGCCCGCCCGGCCGGGCCGGGCCGCCTGCCGCTATGAATATGTAAAACGTCTTCATTGTCCTCCTCGGCCCCGGCCGCGCCGCGGACCCGCTCGGGCTCGGGCCGGCGAGGCGGCGGCGGCGCAGGCCGGGCCGGGCAGCCGGCGGGCCGGGCCGCAGCCCCCGGTGCCCCTGGTGCCCCTCCGCCCGGCCGCTCCGAGCCTCTCTCCCCCTCCGCTCGGCGCCCGGCGGGGGCTCGGCGCTCTCCTGGCCCCCCAGCTCCCCGCCGTTAATTATAATAATCCTGAGTACTAATAAATTATGCTAAGTCGCGGGGGGGCCGCGGGAGCCGGGCTCGAGTATGAATATGAATATGTAAAATGCCGTAATGATTACCTGCTGCTGCTGCCGCCGCGGCTGAACTCTCATCTTGACTCGCTGCTCCTCCGTCCGCCATTTTGAATATTTTAACCAAAATCGCCGGGTCGATAAGCCCTCCCTCGCTCCGGCTCCCCTCCCCCCGCCCGCCCTCCACACCGCCTCCTCCTCCCCGCCCCTCACGCGCCTTCCTGTCCCAGGGCGCGCGACAGGGGGCGCGCGAGGCCGACCCCGCAGAGGAGCCCCACCCCTTTGGGCGCTCTGCGCACGCGCCTCTCGGCTACGGCAGCTCCTCGGTCGCTAAAGCGCCCTCACCCTGTCAGTCATCTCTGCGCTCCATTTCCCCCCCCCCGTCTTGGCTTTGCACATGCGCGACTCTCTCCACGGGCCTGAAGCGCAGTCCGCGCATGCGCGACCTCCGTGAGGCTCCCCCCTGCAGTGCAACCTGTGCAGTGGGGTAATGGAGCGTCCCTTCCTCTCACAACCCTTCTACCCTGCCTCGCTCCTTTCCCAGTTTTGCTTGGGTTTCCCCAGGGCCCGGGGGCACTCTAAAGGAAAGATAGGGACCCTCGCGGCACGGAGCGTGGAGAGGCGTGGCTGCACGTGGGCGCATACTTTCTCAGGCTTTCCGCGTGGTTGAAACACCGGCCAAGAGGTGGGGCCGTGGCCCCGCTAGGTGACTTCCGGCCCTATGCGCAGGTAGGGCGGAAACGTCCGCCCTAAGGGCCGAGCGGAGGCACCTGCTGAGCCCTGCGCCGGCTTCTCCCTCGAAATTTGAATCCGGTTAGTTCCCGCCTCAGGCTGTGCGGGAGCGGTAGGCCGGAGGGCCAGGGCGGGAGGAGCGCCTTGTGTTAATTAGCCAAAATTCCTTCCGCGCCACTTGTCTGTAACGCGCGCGGCTTCCGCGCGACCGGTACATCATACCCCGCTCATTCCTGCCAGTCCTCGGATTCTCACGCGAATCGGAACAGCGTGAACAGAGTGGCTTCCTCCCCTCCCCTTCTCTTAGCTTCGGAACTTCTGTTAAAACCCAGCAGTAAAGTGGAAATCGATGACCTAATAAATAATGTCGAAATCAACAATAGCTTCGTGAATCTTTGCTGCGTTTCTCAGCGTAAATATGATAGGCGCTTTGCATTTTAAAAATCTTTCTTTATAACTACCCGTAATGCTCTAAGATTTCTGTAACTTGCATGACAAATTCTCCTGGACAAGACCCAGGTGTAATTATTTTATTAATCCCTACTAAAGCCCTAAGATTTTTTTCCCGTTTTTAAATTTTTTTTAATTACAGTTTACATTCAATATTATTTTGTATTCTTTTCAGGTGTACAGCACAATAGTTAGACAATCACAGGGCAAAAGGAAGAATGTATTCTATGGTTGGAAAATAAAAATTTTTTAAAAAATCAGTCCAAGATCGTCTGGAAGAGAGATGACTGTTTTAAAGCTTGCATGGGCCAGAATTGCAGTTTCTACACTGAAGAGAAACTGATCTCTAGGAGATGGTCAACAGTTGTTTCAACTGCTAAAATTTTCATCATGGGTCTCAGTCCGCTCATTGAACGTCTTACACTATGAATGTATAGTTAAAGAAAGCTATTGTGTGACAGCCAATGAATTTGAGGTGGGATTGATTTAGTCATGGTAATTAAGTGTTAGGGTGTGTGCATGCCTGTTTACAGCAAATAATTGGGCCACCCTGTAATCTAATTATTTCAAGCTACACCAACCAACACAGATAAAGTAATGCAAAATTTAATCATGTTAAAATTAATTTGGAAATATGGCCTAAATTATATTGAGTAGCATTAGTATAGGGCAAGCCTCAGAATGGTCAGTCAACCTGTTTGAAACAAAGTTAGGCACATGCTTCTGCTTTAAAGGCAACACATTTGAAATCATCTCCACTAAGAAAAAGCATTCAAGTACCCTATCACTTAAATTCCTATCTTCTATTTATTTGTTTTGCTCTTTGGTTGAAAAGTGAGTTAATGCCCTGGCTGGTGTGACTCAGTGGATTGAGCACTGGCCTTTGAACCAAAAGGTTGCAGGTTTGAGTCCCAGTCAGGGCTTGTGCCTGGGTTTACAGGCCAAGTCCCTGGTTGGGGGCATGCAAGAGGCAACCAACCAATGTTTTTCTCACTCTCTTTCTCCCTCCTTTCCCTTCTCTCTAAAAATAAATAAATAAAATAATTTAAACAAAGAAGAAATAAAAGTGAATTACTATCATTCTTTATTATTTCATTTCAATAAAAGGAAGTTTTCATGCAATTGAATTTTTGTTTAAGAATAGTTCTGTGAGAAAAAAATAGTTTAACACAGTCTGTATCAATGATTTATTTTCCTTTTAATGAAAATATTTATGTTTCCAAATAGGTGTCCAAAGCCTAGCACAATGTGTGGGCATAGTAGGTACCTGTAAATATTTGTTAAATCAGAATAATGTATGATACATTTATATATGTTAGGATTTTTTTAAAAAATTGATGGTCATTTAACCAACATTTATGAACATCTGCGTTCTGCCATAAACTTCACTAGGTGCTAAGGACATAAAAATGTGTAAGACACTGATTTGACCTCAACAGACTCATGGGAATCAACTTTTTTTGTAATCCTCACAATTCTGAGGGTAGGAAATCTGTTTATGACAATTTTCTAGGATGGGGAAATTGACACATAGAGATTGTATATCATTTAGCCAGATTAGCATTCTCCAGTGGAAAGAAACAATAGGAGATACAGAGATATATATGACTTTTATTTTATATATATGATTTGTTATAAGGAATGGGCTCACACAATTATGGAGGCTGAGAAGTCCCATGATCTGCAATCAGAAGGCTTGATAAGTGGGAGAGATAGGGGCGTAAGTTCCAGTCTGAGTCCAGAAGCCGGATCCAACATTATGTTCCCACTGCCATCATCCCACACACATATTCCTGTCTGTAGAAGTTAGAAAGCTCAAGCAGTTCTCACGGAGTAGAGTGTGCCTCCTCATGGATCAATTAACACCCAGCTCATGCTGGGAAGCCCAGGTCCCATGGCAACATGCTGGCCCATGGTTAAGTATTCAGTCTCTGTTAAGGTCCAGTAGCAGACTGAGAGCTATTTCTCAGAAGAAGAGAAGTTTTTCCTGGAGGATGCAGGCCTTTGCTCTAACATCCTGAAGGTCTGAGCTGCCATTCACCTGCGAGGGCGGCCAACGGCTCCTAGCAGCACCTCTGTCAGCCAGGGACACTTCAAGCACCATCAGTCTGCTGGATCAGCCCACCCAAGGGCAGAGCAGTTCTCACAGCACTCTGTACCAACCCATATTTTGCCATGTATAATGCCCACTTTTATGTCCAAATTTTTGAGGGAAAAGTAAGGATGCGCATCATAAATGGGTATAATGATTACGTACCATGGGTATAATAATCCCAAGTATAATGTGCACAGAAATGTGGGTGCATATCACACACAGCAAAATACGGTATTTCAGAGCCTTCTTCTTTTCTGGGTGTCATTCAAAATTAACAGCTTTTTGGGGCACTTGGTAAATTGGTCGGAGGAACATGTTGCCTCCAAAATCCAAAGAGGCCCACTTACCCTTCACCATGACACATGCAGCATGGGGGTCTCCATCTCCTTTTCCTCCATGTCTTACAGGATGCCCAGAAGCTTTTCCAGGAATGATTTTGATTCTGCCTCAGATATTTCCACGGTCTTCTTCCTGGAGTGGACGGAGAGGGCGCCCATTAAATTAATGAATATATCTTGGTCATATATCCTAACATTCCTAAAAGTATGTCATACCTACTGACTGTGGCTGACTGCTGCAATTGATGTGTCTACCGCTGATGTGCAGTGTAGACTATCTGTACTTCTCAGAGAATGCACACTGAAATCTTCACAAGTTGTTACTTATCAAAAAGCTCAATATCATTGACAGAGGACTCTCTGATGGATACGCAGCCCATTTTTCCCTTGGGTTCAGGGTCAGCAAATTCACGAGCGCTCTTACTACCATCCCTTGCAAGCCCCGGCCAACTTCTCGAACCCACAGCCCTTTCTGATGCTGCACCTGAACTCTGTCTCACTCCAACGTCACTTTCCCAGAGCAGGGCTGCAGGGTGTCATTGGCATCTCATCAGCATTGGCACACAGGATGAAATCCATTTGTAATTCCGATACTCTTAAAAGCTGACTGGCAAAGAGCCATACATTTGAAATACATTATTTTGTCCCCTTGTAAGATTCTTTCCTAGAATTATGCTTTGGATTGATGTCATCAGCCTACATTAAAATGAAAAGAAGAAGAAAAAAACTCTGAGAAATGTCTCATATTTACTGTAGGAGTGTTTTTGGAGTGTTTGTCTTCTTTCTGAGGATGCATTCTCAATATCTCATAGGCAGAGGATAAGTAACTTGTCCAAGTTCATAGAGTAAGGGACAGAGCTGGGATTTGAACCAAAGATAGACACCTTGTATCTTCTCCACCTTCCCTCCCTAGCCCCCCAGATGCGCTCCCTGCATGGGGCACTGCCCCCACCCGCCTTCCTCTTGCATCCAGACACTCAGCCCTTTGCTTTGTTTCCATGAGTGTGGGTGCCTATTTGCTCCCCACACCCTGTATTCATTGATTCCATTTCTGCCCTTCCTGGTTTTTTCCTGCCTCTTCCTATCCTTTCTCTCAAGCTTTTCTAGATAAACTCTTTCTGCATTTACTCATCCATCCATTACAGTCTGACATCTCCAATCATGCTCCCGAAGTGACTTCATTGGAAGTCACCTCCTAAGTGCCACGTCTGATAACATCTCCACTCCTCAGCTCGCCCCATCTCTCAGCAATTTGATGATGGGGACCACTCCTTCCTTGTCAAAGCCCTCTCCCCAACTCGGGCTTCAGTGACAAATTGCCCTCCCATTCCCTTTTCTTACTTCTCTAACCACATCATGGTTTTCTTCACCAGATCCTCTTCCTCCCACCTCATACAGGTACGCTGGGATCTGCTCCTGCTGCCAGTATTACCTGTCCCCACAACTTCAACAGTTATCTCTCTGAAGACAACCCCCAAATATACACCTTGCCAGATTCAGTTCACTGCCATTTGTCTTTTTCACTAAACTATACAAGGGCTGGACTAGATCATCCTGCTTGTTTTTTGTTATCTTGTTACGCTTCATGTTACAGCACACGATGTGGACATAGTCTATGCTTAGCAATAAAAAAATAAATGTCTGGCACACTTCTCCCTGTACTTCAGTGGCTGTCCTACCTCGTGTCGGAAGGCCGATTCTCTCAAAAGTTTTTGTCAAGTACCTACCATGGGCTTGGTGTTGCTCTAGGCAGAGCATTTCCTCCTGGTTTTGGAACATCTTGGGATCGGTACACAGTTAATTCAATCTTTTTGTCTTCTGAGTCTACATCTATAACTTTATATTTTATCAACTCTGAGATACACATTTTCCCCCCACACTTTCATATCTTTGAAATCAAGATGCACCTTCCAGGGGATATGATAAGAAAGCATCATGTCATAACTGGAAACATTTTTTAATGATACGTAAAATAATGGTACATCTTAACAATCAATGGCATTTTAAATTCTAGGAAATGTGATACTTTATATTTAAATTAAGGTTAAGAAGATTCATTCTCCTGTGTTCTATCATCCAAGAAATACTTAAATATTTTGGGTATACTAGACTTTCAAAAATCAGGAAAAGAAATATTTTTAAGGAATTTTCCATAATAAGGGTTTTAAAAAAAGGACTTCTGCAGGCACAATAGGTTTACATATCCGAGCATTTCCTCTGCTGTAAATGTACAGCAGTGAGAGAGGAAAAAAACAAAGGGGGCCCTGGCTGCTGTGGCTCAGTGGATTGAGTGCCAGCCTGTGAACCAAAGGGTCTCTGCTTCGATTTCTGGTCAGGGCACATGCCTGGGTTACGGACCAGGTCCCCAGTGCAGGGCGCACAAGAGGCAACCACACAGTGATGTTTCTTTCCCTCCCTCCCTTTCTCCCTCTGTCTAAAATAAAGTAAATAAAATCTTTTTTTTAAAAAAAAAACCTTGAAGTTGTAATCTAGTTAAACATCACTTTAAAAAGGAGCAAAATACATGATAACACAAGGCAAATCCATGGAACAGCTATAATAATTACAAAATGTGGACACCGCTAGTAGCCTACCTCAAAAGGCAGAGAATAAAACCTGGCTCTGCTGCATGGAGAGATCAGCAAGATCGCAGACCTAGGAGATTGTGATAGAAAAGAAGCTTCTCCCTGTTGTGACTGAACCAGAAATGTACATTGGCTGAGGTGACCCCTCCCCTCTCATTACAACTGTGTGGGCTGGACCCCTCGGATGGAGACCCAGCTGCGTGTGCCACTGATGCTCAGTTGGGTCCAGCCACGGCTAGCAGAGTGACACAGCATAGCAGAGGTCTGTTTGCATGAAGGTCTAGATGTTCTGGGAGAAAAACTATCCTAACTCATCCTGGTACTGACCAGGATGACATATCCAAATCCTTCTTGGTCTTTGAAGGGGACAAGTGACTGTGACTAGAGCTTGGTGTCTGTGACACAGGTGACATTTCTGGCTCAGGGCCCCGAAACGTGCCTCAATGGACCCCTGCGGAGCGGAAGGTCTGGAAGCAGGGGTGATATCCAAAATGTTTAACACCCAGAATAACACAAGCATTGACCAAACAGGACACACAACCTACCCTCACCAGGGCGCACCTGATGAACAGCGTAAGCCCCACCTGTGACACCATCTCATGAAACTTTGCATAGGACACCAAGGCTCCTATGATACAGTTTAATGCACAAGGTGAGAGAGAAAACTCAGACCAACCTTGGCAAATCAGGGACCTCCGTCCTTGGGGAAAGGGACCAGCAGCACCAACCCGAAGCAATAGTAGTGTTTGGAGAGGGATACATGATCTCCTTTAAATATAAAATGTGGGTTGCCATGGTAACAATCCAACACATTAAGGAGGGGGCAAAGTGTGGTGTTAAGTGAGTCCTGGCATCAGCTGGACCTGAGCTGGATCCCATTAGGCCCCTCACTCATTGTCTGATGTCAGGCAAGGGACCTGGTGCTCAAGGGTCCTACCCTGTGAAGGGGATCACCGTGCTCTCTTAGGACTGCTTGTTTTTGCAGGGTTGTAGGACCCTGGGACACACCCAGAAGCTTCCACCAGGGACAAGTCCTGCATGGAGGGGCAGGGCTGGAGCCAGGGACATGAGAGCCATACACGTCCAAGACTTGAGCAGGGACAGGGAGAGAGCCAGCTGGGTCTCCTGAAGCTATGGCACTGTCCTTTCGCTCCAGTTCCATTGATATGTTTCCAGAGATAAAAACTGCAATTCCTTCCCTCAACAAAGTGGTAGGCTATGGAGTCTTCACCACTGCAGGTTAAGCACACTCTAGGAAGTGTGAGTAGGGCAGGTGATCTCAAGGCAGAAACCTCTGGCTCCCAGCTCAGGACAGGAATAGTGATGGGGAGGGTGTCAGGGCCTGTGGGACGCAGGAGATAGAGAAGTCTTGTAGGTTTGGTGGCTGGGGGCCCCCCGTACAGGTAAGACACAGCAAGGGAAGCTGGGGTTGGCGGTGAGGACCAGCACGCTGTGGGTACAACCCCGCCCTTTCCGATAGAGGGGATGTAGGGTGGGACGTAAATGTACACCATCACATTTAAACATCAGGCCACCCTTGGGGAGGAAGGATGGCTTCCACAGCACACTGCGCAGAGGCACGGAGGTTCAGGGAAACTCAGCAACTTTCCCAAAGTCACACAGCACTGAGGTCTGAACCCAGCACCACCTTCCATCAGCTTTTCTCATGCAGCGAGGCTGCCCCAAGTCGGGAGAGGGAACACCTTGCATTTCTCACTGCCAGATAGTCCTGACTGCTATTTATTTTCTCATCTATTTCATATTATGGTAATGTTTTCCTGGAATTGGATGATATAATACTAGAAATTGAGGATGTTTATTCGCTGCAAAGATTACACAGGCAGGCTTCCTGTCATGATCGGGGGCACTGCTCGCTCCACGCACAACTTCCAGTCTTCTCTGGGTATGATTAACGCTTGTTTTAGGAAATCTGTTCGTACTGCGCCTGCTGATCTTCAAGAGGAAAACAGGCAGCGGCAGAGCAGCAGCAGCCTTTCGATATTTATCAAGTCTGGAGTCTCTGAAATTTGTTTTCTGGGAAGCAGGGCCTGTGAGGAACAGGTCAGTATTTAAATGACACTGTGGATGGTCTCCCTTATAATAAAGCAAGTTACTCTAACAAAGCTATGTTGTTTTATTTCTTCATACAAAATTCACCTTTGAGCCCTGGCTGGCACGGCTCAGTGGATTGAGTGCCAGCCTGCAAACCAAAGGGTCGCTGGTTTGATTCCTGGTCAGGACACATGCCTGGGTTGCGGGCCAAGGTCCCCAGTAGGGAGTGCGAGAGAGGCAACCACACATTGATGTTTCTCTCCCTTTCTCCCTCCCTTCCCCTTTGTCTAAAAATAAAAAAATAAAATAAAATAAAATAACACAAAATTCACCTTTGAATGTCGTGTAGGTCCCAACATTTTAAATTTCCTTCCCAAGTTGTTTGCATTATTCAGTTGTAGACACCACCGCATCCTGTGTAAGACCAAAGTTCATTTAAAATTCCTACAAATAGACAAAATAACTCTCTTGAAGACTTCATTGCTAGGCAAAACTTCACCACCCTCTGTCAGAAGTTAGAAACTAATTTGTTTTGTGGGGTTTGTGGGGTTTTGTGGGTTTTTTTTGCCTTTTTAAGGCGGAATTCTCACAAGAGTCATGGGACTTCTAGACCCAAAGCAGATTACATATCAAATTAAAAGCGTAATGGGGGAGAGTCCTAGAAACGGCCTCCCCTTGAGAAGCAAGAAGTGTCTCCCGACAGCCTGGTAACAGTGGGAGAGGAAAAATCCAGCGAACGTGGCCCGAACAGTCAGAAAGCATGGCAGTCTGGGTGCAGTTTATCTCAGGACGGCATCGCCCTACCAACACCACCAGATCTTGGGGGCATCAGCTTTCTAGGGCCCCATGTCAGTGCCCTTGAGGACTTGGAGGCACCAAGGAGCAAGTCAAGTCCACCTAGTATCTCGGTTTAAGAAAGTAGCAACGGGTACAGTATGTTTCCGAAGGCTTTCCAAAGCAAAGATTCAAGTGTCATAAATCATAAAGGGGCTGCTTCACTACTTTGGAAATTTGGCGTAGTTGCTATTATCACATTTCCTAACGATGCGAAATAAATAAGGGTCTTATTATAGAGCACAACCGAATTCTCTTCCTTCTGCTTAAAAAATAAACTGTGTAAACCACTCGGATACCATATAGCCGAGAAGTCTCAAGACCCCACTGCCTGTGGGTACAAATTATAATCAGTAATCCCTAAGTTCTCCTTCCCAGCACCCAACCCCGCCGCTGCAGGGTACCCCGCACTCCATCCCGGACCAGCTTCCCACGAGGTCCATGCCAGCCTGGCCCTGTATTTGGAGACTGCTCTCCTAGATATGCTTGCTACACAAATGCCAGGATCATTTAGAATGTGTTATTAGAATAACACACAGAGGTGGCATTGACAAGATACAAAACACCCTCCTCACCCTGTATGTGCTGAACATAACCCTCACTGGCCTACTCTGGAACAGGCGGATGTCATGGCAACAGCTACCCCTTATACGTGTATGACACAGAGACTCTGCGAAGCACCTTTGTGTGTCATCTGCATAGACTGTAGAGGGTCTGCACCTAAACATCTACACAGATTTCAACCCGAGGACCAGTTCCAATGATGGGCAGCAGCTGCCCAAAATTCTGTACCAAGAAGGATCCTGAGGATCATTCAAGGATCAGTAAGAATCCAGCTACAATTGATCAGTTATGCCTTCCAGGGAAAAGGATCTGGGGCTGAGGAGGCGTCACACTAGTCCCAGTTGCCGCCTCTTGTCTGTTCTGGTCCATTCTGTGCAAACGAAGAAGAAACGTCTCCATCACATGGCAAGTGCCTGAGTTGCACCCAAAGCTGAGGTTCCCTCTGATCTGTTGTCACTGCTGTTAAACCGAATTCTCTCCAGGGGTGTCTGAGCTTTCAGCATCTCTGAGCCACACGGGAAGAAGAATAGTCATCTTGGGCCACGCATTAAACACATTGCAACACGTAATCACACACACAAAAAAATTCTCATAATGTTTTAAGTAAATTTATGATTTTCCATTGGGCCACATTCACAGCCATCCTGGGCCACAGGCTAGACACCCCTGCTCATGCAGAGACCTTTAAACACTCTGACGTTTAATATTCAAAAGGACTGGAATTTATTATAGAGTTTTGAGCTCAATAATGTTTACTCTAGAGCAGAATTAGATGCTATCTCCAGCAAAATGTACATACTGTGCTCCAACTTAGGGCTCATCATGTGGGATGGGCTTCAGGTGCATGGCGTGACTCGCTCTCACAGGTGAGACTATGGACGCTGTGTGTTGTCTGCCTGACAACATCCGGAAAGTCCAAGAAGCTCCAAACCCCATTCAAAAGGCCAAGAACCTTTCAGTAGGGCAGTGGTAAGGTCAGCAGGATACTAGCTGTCCTGTCAGGTCTCCCAGCTGACATGGCAGTAAGCGTGACACAGCTCAGAGATGCGGTGTTCACACCACATGGCATCAGAAGCAAAGAGGAGATTACTGACTACCCGTGTGCAAGTCATGATACATGGATAACCTTTGGGAACAGCGGTGAAACCTCGAGGGGGTGGCAGCTCATTCACAGTGGAAGTGGCCTTGGCTGGGCAACCATGGACAGCTGCACTGAGGCTTGTCCAGAAAAGCTAGACAGCAGGGAGACTGACTGCCTAGTCCCCACAGCAGGCCGCAGGCTCTGATGCTGTAGGCACACTCTTTGCTGCCAGACCTGTTATATCCGAGTACAGAGGACAAGGAGGTGCGTATTATGTGGTCAGCGGTGGCCATCGAAGGCCACATGGACTTTTTTTTTCCAGCCGGACCAGCCTGCCAGCCTGCTCACGCCCCGAGCCCCAGGGTGGTCAGAGGCAGGGGACCCACCCCACTAGATAGCCCCTGCCACCACTCTGCGAGCAGACAGGGGCTCCTCATGGTTGCACATGGCCTTTGTTGGCTGTTTCCCAGGTGACAAAGTGTCCTGCCCTCTGCAGTAAACACAGGCAGGAGCAAGAGGAGGGACCCTTTCTTCTCCTGTGTTAGCTTCTGTCCACTCAGCTGCATACAGATGTCAAAGCCCCATTTCCCAGAGTCAGGCTGCCCTTGGGCGTGAGTTCATGTGTCTGTGTGTTTGGTGCACACAGAACTTGGCCGTCGCTCCTGTGGCCTGGCAGTCAGGACTCAAGGCCCTTGGGGGCCCCCTCTTACCACTACTCCCAATGTTTTCCCATCAGGAGAGAGAGAAATCCAAATGCAGTTGGAAATTGCATTAGATGTTCCCAATCAGCCACTGAGCCTCCCCGTGGGAGGACTGTATTTTCCCGAACTGCCCACGGTGACTTGCTCTGGCCAGCTGCTCCAGGAGGCTGCAATGCCACCACCCAACAGGGAGTTTAGAGCGCCTGGCACTGCATCCCCACTGTGTGGGAGAGAAGACTGGGAGATGGAAGGCCCGAGACCAGGGGATTGTTTGTTTCCACAGCCTCCGCTCCCCCCACAAAAGAGGAAGTGGACAGAAAGTAGCACCTGGGTGAGGACGGTACCAACGCAGCTGCCACTCTGGCCTAAAGGGCACAGTAGCGATTCAGCTTCCAGGGACTCTGAGGAATGCAGGCCCACTGCTGCCAGACTTTCTGATTTTTAAAAAAATCCTCACCCAAGGATATTTTTTTCATTGCATTTGTAGGGGAGAGAAACATGGATGGAGCAAAGAAACATCAACTGGTTGCCTCTCTTAGGCTCCCCTATCGGGAGGAACCCACAACTGTGGCACATGCAGTGCTCCGACCACGTCACACTGGCCAGGGCAAGACTTTCTGATTTTTAAAAGGCTCTCAGGAATCTAGATTTTTATGTGAAGCTACCAATTTTTTAGTATTCAGACTACATCCAGTCCAAGTAATTCACATTCTGCAGTCCAAAGTCAGGCCTCAGGCTTCCGCTGGTAAACTGTCCTGGGCTCACCTTGCACCACGGCCCAACTGGTCTGACCGCTGTTCTGGGACACCCTCGCCCCTCCTCCCTGCCCTCACCCCCTTCCTGGGCCTGAGAGCAGAAGCCTGGGCCTGCCCCCCCCCTCCTGGAATTCCCCTCTGGGCCCAGGTCTCCATCCTGTGTCCCCCACCAGATGCTCCACCCCTGCACTCAGAGTCTGTGTTCCACCCACCGAGCCTTTGCACGCTCCTCCAACACTATCTTCTCACCCACAAATCCCACCCTTTCTTTGCGTGTCTACAACGCAGTGAAGACAGAGACTGACGCTGACACTTTCTGGTGTCCTTAGTGCCTTGCACACTTTGTAGTGGAAAGTGAATGTTGCTGTGCCAATAATAGCTTGCATGGTCCGACAGACCCCCACTGTCGACAATCAGCTTTGGAGGGTCTTGAGAACAAAGCCGGGAGCTCAGGAGGAGCCTGATTCTACACACTCATTGCTCTCGTTTTCATCTACTAAAGGGTGCAGCTCGTTACAAACAAACAAACAGAGACTCAGGTTTGAAAACACACACACACACACACACACACACACACACACACACGCAAGCACGAGCCTTGTGAATACCTGAGCTCCTTTGTCTGCAGTTAGGGATCTAAGATCAGGATTAATCCAATGCAGCTGGGAGTGGGTTAGGGTTCGTGTTGCCCATCCCTCTAAGACCCCAGTTAGAGTTTGTTTTATGCCTCAACAAACAAAATAAGTTATGACATACAGTTCAGTTCTTTAAGGAGGACATTTCATTTTTCAGACTGCAGGCAGCACCTTTCAAGCACTTTTGGGGGGGCCCCTACCCAATGACGCAGCCGCTGCAGTGTTTGTGGTGACCCCCGTGGAAGTATGTTGAATGAGCAAAAGGATCAGTGAAATGCTTTAAATGTTGCAGGTGTTATTCTCCAGCATAGTAAGATTAAATCCCCACCACTCTCCCCAACTCCTTCATAATCCAAACTGGCTGAGGCCCTGGACTTTTCATTGCTTTGGAAATTCTGTGCTCACTGCTCCTAATTTCCCCAAGAACCTAGTTTAAACCGTAGGGGAAGCTAGTTTTTTAATTAGCAAGTACTTAATAACAAGTGTTTTCTTACAGTGAGTTGTTGAGTGCATATGTGAAAAAAGGCCAAATAATACCCAAAGGCATTAAACCAATTACTAGAAGATATACGACTGGGGCTGTGTTAGGAAAATGTATCAGAGGCAAAACAAATCACTTGGAAGTGAACCACTTCCCTGTGGCAACTGAAATTACCTTAGACAAAAACAACCCCCTCCCCCACTTCCCAACCCCTGCTGCCCCCCTCCCCACTCCCCTCCCTCCACCACCCTCCCCTGTGGTTTTGTCTGACATTTCTTTCAAATGCTACTGAGCACTCACTTCAGTCAACTTAGATAAATCCAGGATGTTGGTATTATGTGACTTAGTTTCAGAACACTCTAATTTCATGTACTTTTAATCTTTTTAATAAAGGCAATTTGTTAATACATAACTAAATATGAAGGTATTTTACATAATTGTAAGACTTCACACAATTTAATTCATAAGAAAACATTATCTTTGTATCATTCAGTTCAATTCAACCAATGGTTACTGATTATCCTATGCTATTTGCCTCTAGATCCCCTAAGTTAAATCTAGGGGATCTAGAGGCAAATATGACATCATCCCTGCCCTCAGGGATCCTACAAAGTAGGCGATAAATTACAAGTTGGTGATTTACGTATAACAAGCAAAAGATGCCCCAACCACAAGGCAGTGTATAACCTGATTTAGTCTGGAGGTGGGACAGTGGAAGGGAGGATTCTCAGAAGAGGCAATGCCTTGGCTGGGTTTTGAAGAATGAATAGGAGTTCACTGGGTACATCAGGTACAGGCCCTGACACTCCAAGTGGAGGAATAGCCTGTTTTACTCCGTTTTTTGTTTTTTTTTTTTAATCTTAATTGTTTTTCAAGTACAGTTTTCTGCTTTTTACACCCATCCCAGCCCACGCCCCCAGCCCTCCCCACCTCCCTCCCATTTCCACTCCCACCCTTGTTTTTGTCCATGTGTCCTTTATACTTGTTCCTGCAAACCCTTCCCCTTTTCCCCTGAAATTCCCTCCCCTCTTCCCTCTGGTCACTGTCTTTCTTATTAGGAAATTAGGATTATCCTGTACAGATAACAGAACCAAGAGCCTAAAAGAGATCTATCACTTAGTAATATTTGTTGTCCTTCAGAAACGTCCCTGGAATTTTAATTTCGGCTTGAAATGTTCTCTAGCTAGCTTCCATTGGGGAGAAAATTTATCACTGGATACAGTTTTGTTTGTTTAAAAATGAAGTAAAAACTACTTCTTAGATTTTATCTTTGTTGGCTGCGAACAAGAAAGATCACTGATGCCTTATTCTTAAGAGAAAATATAGGCCTCGAACAATGAGTCAAAGGAAGTGACATCTCTCCAGGCATTTTCACTTGTTCATGCGCCATGTGGACCCCAGGTGGGGGGACCACCCTACTCTGTGTGTGTGTGTGTCGGCCCAAACCCGAAGTGCCTCGTTCCTTCCTGACACTAGTTATTAAGGAAAAAAACAACTGATGGATGAAAGTTTGACCTGCAAGAGAGTAGCTAGTATAGTAATGGAGCATGAAAAGATGTTTGAATAATGACCCAAAGACCAATACAATTTAGCAAAGAGTCTGATAGTGATCTTCTTAAAGGTTTCGTGTGAAAGGCCTGGTTCACACAGACATGCTCAGCACCGACTCACATTGTCACAGGGGAGCCCCAAGTGCTGGTCACAGAGAGTGATGCTCCATCCTGAGAGCTGGTGCGTGCAACTCAGTCTCCATGAGGCAGCTGCTGTTCAGCGGGAAACTACCAACCCACACACACAGGGAAGAGATCAGGGTCCCCAAGTGCCAAAAGATGGCAAGAAGTTTAGGGGTTGTTCTCGCTCTGCCCCTCTGTATTGCTATTGAGTGGCCAAACTTTTGGTTTTATTTAGCAAAAGAAATATATACATGTACAAATGTATGAAATCTTGCTATTTGCGACATGGATGAACCTTGAGGACAGTGTAGTGAGTGAAATAAGTCAGACAGCAAAAGACAAATGCTGTATGACCTCACTTCTGTGTGGAATCTAAAAATAAAACAAAAGAAAACAACAAGAACAACAGTAAAACCCCCTTGAACTCACACATCCAGAGAACAGATTGGCAGTTGCCAGAGGCAGGGTGAGGGGTGGGTATGATGGGTGAAGGGGGTCAGAGGATACAAACTTCCAGTTATAAAATGAATCAGTTACAGGGATGTGACAGATAACATGGAGACTTTAGTGAATAACACTGTATTGCATGTTTGAAAGTTGCTAGGAGAGTACATCTTAGAAGTTTTCGTCACAAGAAAAATAATTTTTTGAAACTCTGTGCGGTGACAGACAACAACCAGACTTCCTGCGAGGCCATTTCGCCGAGTGCACGATACCCGACCATTACACTGCACACTAGAAACTAACATAAAGGACATGTCAATTATACCTCAATAAAAAAAAGAAAGGGACAGGCAATACACTTTAATAATTTCCAAGATGTATCAAATGGCCTAGACAGAGCTGGGTTAATCAGCTCTGACAAATGTAAAAAATATTTGTACTAAGAGTTTCAGATGTTTACATCAGTTAAGTGAAATAATCCTATTAAAAATGTCGCTTCTGATTCTGTACCAGCTCATTTTGGAAATGCTTAGGCCTCCTTTTTTTTTTTTTGAGGTTGAAATAAATGTTTATAGCAAATAAAAAACGAAGAAGAAAAAAAGAAATGTCCCTGTGCTGGGGAAGTTTACGTTCCTTCGAGGAAAGAAAGCCAAGCCAGGGGACAGGTAACGTGGCCCGCGGTGATCTCTGCTATGAAGAAGCACAGAGCCAGTTTAGCGCCGAAGGGAGTGGATTTTCCTGGGGCCGCTGGCAGCCTGGCTGGGGGTGGGGTAGGCCCTGGAGACGGAGAAAGTCCAGCCTGTCCGGCCAGTCAGTGCGCAGGCCCCGAGGCAGATCCGGACACGCCCACCGGGAAAGAAGATCAGGACTATTGTTTTCCCTTCTTCTTTACCTCTCTGATTCTCCTGTTTCTTCCTTCTCTCCCTTTTCCTTTCTACAGCCTCTGGCCGCGTTTCCTCCCTTCCTTCCCTGATGATCTCCACCTCCCTTTTAACAGCACCCCAAGCTAGCACACCCTGGGAGGGAGCCTGATGCCGCCCCTAAAATGCTGAATTTTGTGACAGGTGGGGAGAAGGGCAGTAGAGGAAGTCTGTGTCAGGGCGTGACACTCACGCTCCAGGCCGCCACCAGGGCACCAGCGCCTTGCGGCTAAGAAAGCCCTTCCCTCGCCCTGGGCCAGCCCCGGAGCAAATCCTGCCCCCCTCCCCCTCTGCAGGAGCCTTCGGTTCCTCACCCCCCATGGCCAGGTCTGACCCAGGCTGGGGACGAAGGGGCAGAAGAAAACACCTGTCTCGTCCGTCGGCAGCCACCTGAAAACTCATGGAAACCCGCCCGCTTCCCCAACCCTGCTCAGCTCCTTCTGGGATAGAGGAAATCTATGCTGTTTAGCTTGCATGCGGTTTCAGAATCTGCTTGACATTTTACACAACAAAGTGAAAAGTCACTCAGCAAGGGCACGTTTTCCACACCCTCTTTAACCTCTTCCCAAAAGACCTGCCATGATTAGCCTCCCCACCCACAAGGAAAAAACCCCCACCCTAACACACAGAGACCACCGCCGTCCCAGATGCAGCCCGGGGTGTCTTCAAAGAGCCCCAGGGGGCGCTGCCTGGTGGACGGGTGCCTGCCCCAGACGGAGACTGAAGGGGGGTTGAGAAGCAGCCTCGCCGGAATGCGGCTCCTCTTCCCCATGCTCCTTCCCAAGCTCCCCTCCGGACCTGCCCCCGCCCCTCCTCTGCGTCGTAGGTACTTTACATCTCTGCTGCGGCTCCTGACGCCCTGTCGGAGGACAGTTCGTGACCACAGCCCCCCCCCCCACCCACCCCTGCTGGCCTGCGGGCCCTCGGGTCTCATTCAGCTCTGCAGGGCCCGCCCACTTTGCGAGTGTAGACCTGCTAACTGATTGAGCGATAGATAGAGCAGGGGGTTAACGCCCCAGGGGGACCTCTGGCCCCACAGGGTTTTCCCTCTCCCCTTCTCCTGTCACCCGCAGGACGCTGCCTGAGGCACTTCTGGACCTGCACGCCTGTGCTGGTGGTTGGTGCTCATCTACCTCCCGGCCTTAGCCTTCCTGTAGACAAAGAGGCCCCTGGCTTGTACGCACTGGGCGCCCGAGGCATCTCAAATAGCAAAAGCCAACTCTGAGCGGACACGGTGGGCAAGTTGTAAACTCTCAGCACGTTGGGGACCCAACTGCCGGCCTCGGAGCGGTGCCCGAGAGGTCCTAGACTATTCCTATGTCATAGGGGGGAAAAAAAGGAAGGAAGGGAGAGAGGGAAACGATTTAAAAGGAATCAAACACCTGGAAAGCAATTTCATGTGCTCCCTCACTCACGCACGCACACACCAATCGCAAGGGAGAGCGCACTGGACAAACGTGTGAACTGTTCGTGGGGCCCTGTCGGCGCGGGCACTGCTGTGTGTGGTCGTAGGCTTCGCTGTATCCACGGTCCTGAGCCCTTTGGGAGCCTGGGGACACGCAGGCCCAGGTCCTGCAGCTGGAATACCTAGCCGCTGCCCCCCGTTGCCATGGAGACCCCAGGGCAGGAGGCGGGAGGTCCTCTCCGGTGTCACCCGGAGGCTTCCAGAGATCTCTGCTTCTAGCCGAGCCCCAGCCCTCTCTCTGGCTGGGGCCGCCCTGGGCCGCCCTCTGGGGCTGCCTTTGCTCTGAGGGCGCGCGGAGCGGGAGGAAACTGGCCCTGCCGCCGGCCTGGCCCCGCGGAGCTGCCAGGGAGAAAAATTATGAGGGGAATTAAACTTTCATTTGGCTTTTATTTGGTTTCCGCCACCAGGACAAAGGGACAGCAATTTCCCAAGTCTTGTCCCTGGTTGGAGGATAGCTCTGAGAGTGTCTGCTTTATTAACAGCTGCGACAACGAAAGCCAATCCGTGTTTGTGGAGGGGCTGCGTTCCAAGCCCTGCGCGACCTTATCTGCTCCCCTGAGCACAGAGGCCTGCGCGGGGGTGGGGGGTGGGAGGTGGGTGTTGACTCTAATTAAGCTGAAAGCTGACCTTTCCGGCAGCCCCTCCCCCACAGCTGCCTGCTCCGCCACTTCCACCGAAGGAAGGTCAGCCTGGTGGAGCCGGGGAGGGGGCAGGGGAGAGAGAAGGTGGTGGCTCCCTCCACTCATCATTCATTCTTTATTTAGCGCTTACAGGGGACTCAGCACCCAGTGGGGCCACAGCCTGTGCTCTGAGTTTTCAGGGCTTGAGAAAGCGCAGAGAGATGTGTGAGCACAAGGAACAAGTGGAAAAACGTTTCTGGTCTGCAGAGCAGTCCATCCCCCCCCCCCAAAAAAAAAATACAAAACTTATCTATTTTTCCTCCAAATCTTTTCCCTTCCTTTGGCTGAGATGCCTAAATCGTTTTTAAATAAAAACTGACTTAATTTATTCTAATCACTCAACAGGAAGTTATATAATGCAATTTCAACATTGACTATAGTTTAGGAGCTAGAAGTGATGCCCTTGGAATTCCAGAGGCTCCACGAGAAACAAAATACCGAGTAGTGACACAATGGAAGATTACTTAGCAGGAAAAAGGAATAAAATTCTGATACTTTGTTTCATTGTGGGTGAATCCTGAATACATGCTAAGTGAAAGAAGCCAGTCAGAAATCACCACATACTGTATGATTCCATTTACACGAAATGTCCACAATATACAAATTCACAGAGACAGAGTAGAGCAGGGACTGCTATGGTCTGCGAGGCGGGGAAGGGAGAATAGTTGTGAAGGGTTTGCGTTTCTTTGGTGGAGGGGGTGGGGGAGGGAATGCAGGCCTTCTGGGATTAGATATTGATCATTGTACAACCTGGTGACTGTACTAAAAATCACCCCATCGCACACTTTAAACATGTGACTTTTGTACCATGGGAAATACATCTCAATAAAGCTACACAAAAATTCTACAGAGTGCATGGCTGCGTGATCCCAGGATCTGGGTCCTCCCTCACAGTTTAGCTCCAGCCCCTTCGCAGCCTGGGCGAGGGGTGTGAGGTGCCTCCGTGTCCCCCGAGATAAGAAACGAGAAGGGTCTAGTTATAAGTCTTCGAAACACTGCGTTCATCGGCTGCCTGGCACAAAACAGGCCTGTACCCGTCATGCAAGCAGGACCAGCAGTGGCCATGCATCGGGCAGGACACGTGTTCCCAGACCTGCAGCGAATGCAGGTCTCTAGGGGGCTGGGGTGGAAGGAGGGTCAAGGGTGAGGGGAGGCATCTCACATGGGTTGGGGTTGATATTCATGCTCCCCAACTGAAGAGCGTGATCACCCTCGAAGGTTATTGTGATACTGCAGAAAAGAATCTTGGGAAAAAGCTGGGAGACAAACTATCTAAAGAACATGAGGTGAAAGGAAGTCAAGAGTGCTGTGTTGCTCAGGTTATAAGTCACTTGGGAAATGCAGTCCCTTTTTAAACAACTAAAATTATTGTCTCTATTACAGAATGCTATGTAAATCACAATGAACTAAATGTATTTTTTTCTGTTGCTCACTCTAAATCTGGCCCGGAGAGTCCACTCCCCATAGGCATACATGCTGGTCTTGGAGAAAGAGCGGCCACCACCAGAAACCAGGACCCCAGGATGGCCCCATCCACATCCACCTGTTGCATTGGGGGGTACAGGAGCCCCAAGCAGGAGGTAGCCATGGGCTTCTTCCCGGCAGCTCCATCCCAGCGTAGCTGTGACCTCTCCTCCTACTGCCCCCTCTCCCCTTAGACCCCAGCCCTCCCTCAGAGGGCAGGGGGCATGGGCCCCCCCTCAGGGGACGAGCATCCACATATCCCTACACACCCTGCTCCCTGAGAAAGAGGTGCAGGTGACAGGGAAAGGGACACTTCGGAAGGTTCACTTCTCGTGTGCATGTGCATCTGTGTGTCTACACGTGCATGCACATCAGTGTCTGTGTGTGTATCTGCATGTGTGTCCCTGTGTCATGGAATGTGCATGCATCTGCCTGCACGTGTATACCTGTGTCTCTGCATATGCTGTGTCTGTGCATCTGTGCAGAACAAGCGCCTGTGGCCTTTTTACCCACGAAGGGACGGAGTCCAGCAGTTGAGACACTGAGAGTAACTATGAAGCAGCAATTTTCAGCCCGTGCATCCAGAATGTATAAAACACGCGGCACCTGGCTGTTTAGTCAGGATACTGACCTCTTTTCCCTTAGAGGTCAAACAACAACAACAAAAAAAACAGCAACCCACACAACCATAGCGATCCGGTGTGAATGATTGGAAATTACACCTATTTTTTGTTGGGTCAGCAGAAAGCAATGCACTTTTCAGTGTGCCACAGAATGTTTCTGATGCGTCTGCGAGCTCTGAGATGGGAAGTGGTGACCTCGTGTTCTGCAGGAACAGGCCTGGCCTGAGGCAGGACGATGTGCTTTGTGGGCAGTTCAGAACGCCAGATGATGTAAATTAAGTCGAGACAGAGAGCAAGGACACTCAGCGAGTCACAGCCCCTCCAGCAACCCAAGCATAAAACAAAACAGAGGCCCAGAAAGAATTTTTTTATAGACCGATCCCCAGCACACACTCTGCAGAGGGAATAAAAAATGTCCTACCAGGAAGGACACCATCAGAAATTGCGTTCTCTTCAGAATTGATTTACAACCTGGTGAGCAGCGGGGTGGGGAGCAAGTCCTTTCGAGCACCTTCCACATCGCAGGGTGAGGTTGCCCTGCCCTCCTGTGGCCGAGCTCCTCCCTCACATGGTCTGAAGGAAATGGAAGAGAGATTCTGGGATCAGGGAAAGGTCCCGCTAGAAAGGGAATGCTGACACTAATTAGAGGAGCCTGCAGAATGAGGATTTCGACCTTCCGTGGTGAAGCAGGCCAGGTGAGCTTCTAGGCAGGTGAGCTTTCAGGCAGTGCCGAAGCTCCGCCCTCCACAGCCCCAGAGCCCAGCAGGGCAGGTTCTCAGGGTTCCCACCAGGAGACCTGCAGCCAGAGGCTGGGGAACAGGAAGCCAGCCCCAGGGCTGGCATGCAGCCTTGGAGACTGCCTGAGGGGGTGTGCACGTGTGTGCACAGGTCCTTCACAGGGACATGGCAAGGGAGGTGGTGGCTAGGCCTGGGGACGGCCAACCCCACTGTGGCCCCATTAATCTGGCCCATCCCCTCGAGCGGGTCACAGATGCACCTATTAGTCGGGTCCATTTGCACGTGGTATCTTTCTACACCAGCCAACAAGTTTTCTCTATCAGTGACTTTATGTGATTTGTTGACAGGAGTGACCATGTCCCTGCGACTGGGACTTTTCACAGCAGCACGTGTCCATGACCATGAGCACAAGACTAAACCAAGGAGCTGCTCTCTCCTCACAGTGACAGTTCCAAATGCTGTCTCCTCCTGAGGAGTGCTCTGCAGTGCTGCCAATTAACAGCCTGCTAATAAATCACAAGATCTTATCTTCTCAGACTCAGGACCCTTAGGAGCAGATGGTTTCTGCCTCTCCTCCCCAGCCAGTGGGCAAGGAGCTTTAACCATCCCAGGCAGGGAGAGAGAACAGAGACCTGGTTAGTCCCATTAATGCCTGCCAGAACCCAGCACAGGGCAAGTCAGGAGAATAAATAACAAACAAGCCAACAAACCAGAGTCAGACAAATCCAAGATAAAAGTGAAGCAGTGAACCTGGCCAGCGAATGATCCCAAACTCCCCTATACTCACATTCTGATGCATCAGCATACTGAAGAACACGCCTGGACAGCTGTTGAATAGTCTGTAGAGACCTTCCCTGAGGTCTCCCCTAAAAGTTCTGCCTTCAGAAAGCAGAGAAGAACCCTCAAGACAAAGGATCCCGCACTCCCCCTTGAGCAGGCTCATGCCCTCCCAGGTTCAGGCCTGCCCTTTTGCTCTGCCTCCTGAGCTCTAAGGGTCCCCTCATGACCTGCAGCCAGGGAGCAGTGGGCCGTGGCAGCTGTCCAGGGCTCACCCCCTGAACCCGTCTCCAAGGGCTCCCCTTTTGCCTCTCTAACATCCTTTTCTGAGTCCACGAAGCCTAGCCTAGGCTCACTCCTGCTGCTGTGATCTCACCTATTCTATCTCAAGCCCTTCTTTTGTTTTGCTATCTGCAGCTTTAATAAACATGCTCTCAGAGTCACCTGGACTCATGTCGTGAAATCTTCCTGCGCAAAGTCAAGAACCCACACCAGGCTGGGGCAGGCGTGACTCAGACCCAGTCCCTCCCTAGTGACAATGGCAAGTCTCAAGTTTCTCTCCCTCTCTGGCTGGCAGGATAGGTCAGGGGGAGCCCAGGGCACCCTCTGCCTGCTGCTGATGGCCCTGCCCTTTCAGGCTGGGAGGTTCTGCAGGGCTTCCAGAGCTTGTTGACATCCGGCCTCTGCCTAACAGTGGGCATGCCCTTGTCCGGCTGGGCCAGAAAGAGCCTTCCTCAAGGCTCTGAGGACTGTGGTGGCCGTGCGTTGGGCACACCAGTCAGCAGTGCAGGGTTCCGGGTCCCCTGCGATGCAAAGGATCTGAGAGAGGCGCTCCCCACACACCTTTCCAGTGCAGACATGCCCAGGTCGGCGCTGAAGCCCGGCTCAGGTACCTGCAGGCCCCAGAAGTACCTGGAAGCATACAGGACAACAGCAGGGGTGGCCAAGGACCTCGTCAGCACACAAGCACTCCTTGGGGATGTTGTCAAATAGCTGTGGGGGCTGTGGGGGCTGTGAGTGCTCTGGGGGAGGAGCTGAAGCCCAGAAAGACGCAAAGCCCACCGTGGTAGAGGTTGAAGTCAGAGCCCAACAAGTCCTGTTCATTTCTGCTATTGCGGCCCTGCAGCAGAGTCCTGGCTGACACAGCTCTGGAGCTGCAGGCTCTCACTCCAGGTCGTTCATATAAAATATATCATGGACACATTTATTCTCTCTGCAATTGTTGTAGGTCCACTCCTTCAATGTAGTCTTCCTCCACTGTAAGTTCGCAGATTATAGAAACAAACAAACAAAAAAAAAAGGTTCAGAGCCACCCGGATGAGCTCAGGCAGATCTGGGTCCGGCCAGCACTCACAAACAGATGCTGGGGAAGTTCATCTTACCAGGGCCCAGGGGCGATCAGGCTCACAGGCATCGACCAACACGCTTGAAGCTCATGAAATGCTCATGAAATGCAAACGTGCAAACAAAGATGCCCACTGGTTAGTGCACCTTTAGATTTATGCCCACCCATGCGACTTGGGACCCCCCACTCCTGGCCAACAAATTCTCTCTCTGCAGGAAGACTCCCAGGAAGCTCCTTTCTAACCAACCAGGGGCAGTTGCATGAGTGTGGAAGCAGAGGGAGAGTTGGTTGTGTGGCTCCCCTGCTCCTGGCAGCTGGCTGGGGCTTTTGACGTCACAGGGGGATGCCTGGGCCGGTCAGAATTGAGGAGGGGACCCATGTTAAGAGGGCGTGTGGAGATGGGCCCCGCCCCATGCCCGCCTCTGTCACTCTTCCACTTCAGACGCCCCTCCTGCTTATCATATTGTTACAGAGCAAAACAGAAGGTTCTCGAGACTGGCAAAACACTTCCAAAGTCTCACTTTCTCGAACCTGAGGGGTCAGTCTTCCACGGGCAATTAAGATCCCGGACGAGCCCTCAAAAACTGTTACCGAGCAACAGAAAAGGTCCGTTATTGTCCGCCACCTTATGGAAAGACGTCTCTCAAAGCCAGAGATTTGTGAAAAGGAACAGAAATGTTTATTAATGTTATACAGAGTTAAAGTAGCAACCTAACGTCTCCATTAATATATCAAAGTCCTTTAGGATACCCAGACACCCACAGTGCTTCCTATCTCCCTCTGCCCTAAGTCAGGGTACCATACTTGCAAGGAAGAGAAGCAAATGTCTGGGATCCAGGCTCTTGACACTGTCAGCTGTGTCGTCGTCCAGGCAGGATCTCTGGTTAATCCAAAGCCATGTGGCACCTTCTCATGGCCCACTGGCAAGAGTTCTTTCACCCTTCTTCCAGGCAGTCTCTCTTGCTCCCAGGCCACACAGCCAAAGGGAGCACCCCAAAGCGGCGTGGTTCTTCTTCTACCAAAGCTGTGGGGAAGGGGTCCCCACTCTGGAAAAGCCTCGTGGCTCTCCCTCTTCACCAAAGCTGCAGGGGTCTGCACTCTGGTGAAACCGCGTGGAATCTCTCCCTCTGGCAAAGCTGCGAGAGGGTCTCCACTCGGGCAAAGCCTAGTGGCAATTCTCTGCTAAAGCCACATGGTGATTTTCCCTCATGGAGCTGCGGGTCCTGCTCTTTGGTGAAACCGCATGGATCTCTCCCGTGAAACCGATCTCCCCCAAATGGCTGCCACGCCTGGGTTTAAATCCCCACGCCAATCCTCCTCTGCAGCCCTATTTCCGACTCCTCCTACAATCGGTTACACCTGCCAGCATTCCTGTATGTTTCCAAGGTTATTGGGATGCCATCATGAGTCTGGGCAGGTGTGTCCCATTTTCTGGAGCCAATCTTCTCCAAGCTCCCACACAG